>JALIGW010000017.1:8002578-8160078 GCA_023053685.1 Diadophis punctatus similis
CCTGTTCCCCCTGAGCACCTGTGCAGGGACCCCGAATCCCCTTCCAAATCCCGCATGGGAGGCAGCGCGGTGGTGCCAAGCAGGAGCTCCGGCGGGCACGGTGCTAGAGCCATTGCTGGAGCAGCTGCCGGGGAGGCTGGCCTTGGAATGCCCCCGGCCCAGCTGCAGCCACCATGGCATGGGGGGGGCGTGGGGTCCAGTTGTGCAGTTGGGGTAGCCCCTCCCCACCCCTGCAGTGCCGGAGCCATGCGTACCCCGACAGCTCTGCACAGCAAGGAAGAGCATGCGGGCGGCATGTGTCCTGGCAGCCATGGGGCAAGGCGGGCTGTCCCGCCCTCAGGAGGGAATGCCCCCCAAATACAGGCGGGGGACGAGGGGAAGGCTTCGGCATCCGACTGCCTCTGCTTTGCTGTCCTTTGCTTTGTCAGGGCTCTCCAAAAGGGGCTTCTGCAAGAGGCAACTGGATGAGCTGAGCCAAGGGTGATGCAGCTGCAATTGCAGCTGTAGCCGAGCTTGGCTGTCTTTGTGGGTCCAGCAGCAACAGGGACACCAGCCCGGGTGTTCCCTTTAGCGCCGGTTGCCTGGCTGTGCTGAAATGCCACCAACCGCTGCCACCATTTCCTCGCTGCCTCCAAACTAGCTCTGCGGCACCCTTCTCTGCGCTGCCTCCCGGGGCAGGCAGGCTGGCCTCTGAGGAGGCAGGGAAGGAAGAGAAAGGCGGGAGGGGGGAGAGGGAGAAGGTCGGCTGCCAGCCAGCCAGGGCTCCTGGTGGGAGGAGGGAATAGCACTAGCAATAGCACTTAGACTTATATACCGCTTCATAGTGCTTTACAGCCCTCTCTAAGCGGTTTACAGAGTTCAGCATATTGCCCCCAACAATCTGGGTTCTCATTTTACCGACCTCAGAAGGATTGAAGGCTGAGTCAACTTTGAGCCGGTGAGATTTGAACAGCTGAACTGCTGAACTAGCAGTCAGCTGAAATAGGCTGCAGTGCTGCTTTTAACCACTGCGCCACCTCGGCTCCTTGTCTTGGGGGGCTCGGCTCCTTGTCTTGGGGGGCTCCTTGTCTTGGGGGGCTCCAAATATCTGCGCTGACAGAAAGAAAGAAAGAAAGAAAGAAAGAAAGAAAGAAAGAAAGAAAGAAAGAAAGAAAGAAAGAAAGAAAAGCTTATGACCACAATTGAGCCCAACATTTTGGTTGCTAAGCAAGAGCGTTGTTAATTGAGTTTCACCACATTTTACAAGTTGGCCACACCCACCTGGTCACCTGACCACCAAGCCATGCCCACCTGAAGCCACACTCACCTGACATCCAAACCATGCCCACAAAATAAGCCACGCCCACATAACCGGTAGGGGAAATTTTCACATTTCACCCCTGCTGCCGAGTAGACTGGCTGGAGGACATTTTGGTGAGCTGGTTCAAAGATGGCCTGAACGATGACTTATACATCGCGTTCGTGGCCCATGGGGCCCCTAACCACCTGCATGAATGGTGGAGGAAGCTGAAATCAACATGACCTAAAACCAGTACCAAGCAGGCAGATCCTGGAGAAGATACCCACCCCAGGGGAAAAGAGAGCTGTTCAAGCCGAAAACTGCCCTGGCTCCGAGACCATCGGGTTGCTTTAAGTGTGGAAAGGAGGAGCATCGTGTAACAAAATGCTGTTCGAAAACTCCCCCCAGAAAGCCAGACCGCCTGTCTGGAGGAAACCCACCAAGAGCACTCCAAGAGGAAAAGATACCGCCTTGAGGAGCAGAGAGGCCGTGGAGTTTCATCCTCCCGCAACCCCAGAGGAGGAAACTCTGGCACTGCAATGCTATGACCCAAGTCCATCCGAAAATGATCCCAAGGATGACCCACTGGTAAGCAACCCAATCGAGCCACTCACCCTACACTTAAGACTGTTTATTCCCAGCCGAGAGGAAGGGGAGGAAATATCAGCCCTGCTGGACTCGGGGTGCACCCGATGCCTGATTAGCCCAACCCTGGTAGGAAAACTGGGGATTCACTTAAGAAAACTGAAAACACCCATCGCTTTCTGCCAGCTAGATGGGACAGTAGCGGGGGGGGGGGGGAGCCAGCCATTTTTGCCACTGAACCTTTGCAAATAAACATGGGTGACCATGACAAAACTGTGACATTCATAGTAGCTCCGGGAATGGTGTGGCCGCTAGTCCTGGGTTTCACGTGGCTAAGAAAATGGAACCCTAAAGTAAATTGGAAGCAAGGGACCATAAAATTCCAAAAGCATGTAAAATTTGCAGATGAACCAATGCAAAAGACTGAAAGTGGGGGATGCAAAGAAACGGCGATGCCCGGTCAGGTTATGCCCACTCAAAGCATTCCAAAAGAATACAGGGACCTAGCCGAGGTGTTCAGCGAGAAAGGCTCCGACGAGCTCCCATCCCACCGAGCCACAGACTGTGCCATCGAAATTCTACCATGGGCCAAACTCCCAAAGCCAAAAATGTATAGCATGTCCCCTCGATAACTCAATGAACTGAGAGTACTTATTGATAAAAATCTGGCCAAAGATCACGGCCCCAGTACTATTCCATGAAAAAAAAGATTCCAACTGTGAGCATTGGAAACGTGTACCCTCTTCCCCTCATGAAGGACATGCTAGCCCACCTCTTGAAAGGAAAAATCTTCTCTAAGCTGGACTTAAGAGAGGCATATTACCGCATTAGAATAAGGGAAAAGGACAAATGGAAAGCTGCATTCAATACCCCACTGGGCTGCTACCAATTTAAAGTTCTTCCATTCAGATTATAAGGGGCTCCCACCATTTTTATGCAGCTGATAAACGAAGTACTGCATGAACACCTTTACAAAGGGGTTTTGGTTTACCTTGATGACATTTTAATATACTGTATATGGAAACCAAAGCGGAACACATTATACTAGTCCGAGCGGTCCTAAACAAACTCCAGGCCGCCAAACTGTATGCACAACTTTCCAAATGTGAATTCCACCAGGAGAAAATAGACTATTTCGTGTATCGGATATCCCACAAGGGGATAGAGATGGGCCCACAAAAGGTACAATCTGTCATTGACTGGGAGCCACCCCACACCTGCAAACAGATGCAAAGCTTCTTGGGGTATGCCAATTTTTACCACCAATTTATTATAGCATTTGCGAAAATTGCCCTCCCCATAACTAACCCACTAAAAGCGAAAGGAGAGGACAAAGCAAAACCAAGACAACCACTGAACTGGACAGTGGAATGCCAAGCAGCATTCAAGAAACTCAAACAGCTGTTTTCGGCTGAGCCAGTTTTAAAATATCCGGACCCAGACAAACCGTTTGTTCAAACAAGTGGATGCCAGTGATGTAGCGGTGGGGGTGGTGTTTCTCCAAAAGAATGAGAAGGAACAGCTTCAGCCATGCGCCTACACCTCCAAAAAATTAACTGAGACAGAAGTAAGGTGGGCTATCTGGGAGAAAGAAGCTTTTGCCATACGTTGGGCCCTCCTGACTTGGAGGCATTTCCTGGAGGGGAATAAAATCCCATTCGAAGTATGGACTGATCACAAAAACCTAGAAGAGCTAAAAACTCCACGAAAACTCTCCCCCAAGCAAGTACGCTGGGTGCAATACTTCAAGTGGTTTGACTTCATGCTCAAATACCTCCTGGGGGGGGGGAACTTTCTCACAGATGCCCTCTCCAGGAAACCCAATACAATAGCAAGAAAGCCGAAATAATTAAGCCTTTGCTCCAGAACCCCCAACTCATAGCCAAAGTAATCACCAGGGCTCAAGCCAAACAAGACTTGCCCACTGACAATGGCACCACCCAAGTGCTTAAGGAAGCCCTACTTAAGGACGAATGGTTCCAAGCCCACAAGAATACTTGCTTGCTTAAAGATGATCTGGCTTGGGTGGGTGGAAAACTATATGTGCCTGCAAGCCAAATATTAAAATTTATGAAACGCTGCCACGACTCCAGGCTAGCAGGACACTTTGGATTTGTGAAAACCCTGAACTTCATCAAAAGACAATTTTGGTGGCCATCACTCAAAAAGGACATTGAAAGCTGCCCTGTCTGTGCTGCCCTGTCTGCGCTGCAGCAAAAAGGCGGCAAGGAAAATTCCCAGGACTTTTATAAACAGTAGCTGAGCCTTCAGCACCCTGGAGAAAGATCTCCATGGATTTCATTGTAGAGCTGCCTGAAAGCACAGGAAATATTGTTATTTGGGTGGTGACAGACCTATTTTCCAAACAGGTCCATTTTATCCCCTGTCCAAAAATCTCAACTGCTAAGGCACTGGCAAAAATGTTCTTAGTGCACATTTATCGCCTCCATGGAGCTCCCCAAAGGATTATTTCTGATCGGGGAGTCCAATTCACTTCAAAATTCTGGAGGGAGTTCCTCACCCTCTTAGGCACCTCCCAGGGCTTAAGCTCCTCCCACCACCCTCAAATGAATGGGGGCGATTTGAACGTCAAAACAGGGTGCTAGAACAATATTTAAGATGTTTTATTAATTACCAACAGGACAATTGGACAGATCTACCCCCTTTTGCTGAGGTGGCATACAACAATTCAGTACACACCAGCATGGGATTCAACCCATTCCAAGTAGCCACTGGTCAGGAATTCACTCCCATGCCAGAGCTACCCACAGAACAATTCCCTCCCTTAAGGAGTGGATGCACAATTTACAGACCACATGGCCAGTGGTTAGACTAGCCCTAAAAGAGGCCAGAGCAGCATTCAATGATCAAGCCGACAAGAAACAAGCTGCGCCAAAACCATTCAAAGTTGGAGATAAAGTCTACTTATCTACAAAGTTCTTACAATCATTACAACCCTCAAAGGAACTGGGACCCAGGTTTATAGGATCTTTCCCTATAACCAGGATCATAAATCCAGTTACAGTGCAACTACTCCTTCCCAAGACCCTTAGACAGGTCCATCCTGTACTTCACTGCAGTTTACTCAAGCCAGAAATTACTTCAACCATCAGACCACCCGCACCCACACCTCCAATCCAGTAGTGGGTTTCAACTTACCTTCGCTACCGGTTCAGAACTGTGAATGCGCGTCTCGCTTCACTCACGCATGGCGTGAGAACCTTCTGCACATGCGCAGATCGTCCGTGATGACATCTGGGTGGGTGGGCAGAGCCTCTCACCACCGCCGCTACCAGTTCGCCCGAACTAGGGCAAACCGGTAGCAACCCACCACTGCTCCAGTCCCCCTTATGGTGAGAGGAGAACAACATTTTGAAATTAAAGAACTCCTCGACTCACGCACTCACTATGGTTCCACGCAATACCTGGTAGCATGGAAACACCTACCACAATCCCATAATGAATGGGTGGCTAAGAAACATGTTCACGCCCCTACTCTTTTAAGGAAATGCCACCTGAAATACCCAAACAAACCATCTTGATCACTAACTGTTTGCTATGCTTTCTTTGTCTTTTCCAGGTGGATTATCCTTTCTTCTAAGGAGGGAAGTATGTCAGATCCGTGTATCTGCCATTCTTCAAGGAAAGGGGTGGGGGATATTGGAATTGTTCTATTTACCTATTGCTTTCTATATGTGTATCCTTTTTCCTGCCTTGCATTCCTTTATAATCTTTAATCTGATTTATAACCACTACCCTGGGGCCAAAGCGCCTGGAAATTTCTCACCTTTTGGGGAATGTAAGGGGAGGGAGGGCCATGTGGGTTGCATCGCGGGAAAGCCAGCAGAGGATGACCCTGAGAAAGTTCCCTTATCGCTTTTTCAGAGCGGCAGGTACAATAACATCTTCACACCTGCGGATTGGCTGAATCCACACTGGACTGTTGGGAGGGGTTTCCAATTTCTTTTATTCTACTTGTATTGCCTGAGGGTCCTCAGAGCCTGCTTTGATTCTGTCCTGCTATCACCCCTTTTCAATAAAAGCTTAGCTTTTGAAATGCTAAGTTTCAAGACTCTTTACTTTCTTGAATAAGGGGGAGAGGCCGGATCTTACAGATATTATATTTTTCAAAATGTAAAGCATAGTAGTGCTTGATAGTGTTTCAGACACTATGATATTTTTGAGGAAACCGTATATCTCTATAAAAAAACTCTTAAAATATTTATTATGTGCCAATTAAGAAAATATTCACTTGGATTGATCTGAATGCTTTTACATTCCAGGTTAAAAGTTTTCCACCGATGATTTAAGTGAAAAGAAATTTGCATCAGTTACAAAATCATCACCATCAGATGTACTTATTCCTGTGATTAATAGACTAAATTATCTTTTTCACACTCACAATTTATGCTCCCTCAATATGACAGACACCATTTCATTGCTGCATTCATCAATGCAAGGCAGAGTAAAAATGACTTTCCCCGCTCAAAGAATAAGTGTCAATGAATTGTACTTACAGGAGGTCATATTTTCTGTTATCAGTGGAAGACTGAGAACTGAGAACACAAGTATTTCACAGATTGCTTAGATAAGAACAATTAGCATGTGTGTTCATGTTTTTTGTGAGCATCCTTTTGTTGGGTTTATGTTAACCATGATGTGTCGGCATGGTTTTATAGAGGCATAATAGGTTTATGAGAGTTCGTCCCTCTTTCTAAATTTAGAGCTCCTTCGCGAGGTGGGTCACCCTAAATCCACAGACTGTCCTTCCTAATGTTTGAAGCAGATTGTGGCATTCTCCGTTCTGAGTTTGAAGGTACCAAAGCCACCCAACTGTTGGCTGAAATCCAGGGCAAGCGAACTAAGAAAAGGGCCACGGTGAGTTACCCATCCGCTAGACTCAGGAAGTGATCCAATCCCATTTCCAGACAGAACTGGGTCTGAAACAAACAGGGCAAGCTTCAAGATGGATTCTCAAGAAGCCTTTTGCCTATCACAAACCTGGTAACCTGCTCAGGGCCTTTTTCAGGATGATCCTCTATCCAGTTTGCCTCTATGTGTCACAGAAGGAATGAGCCAGGATGGTTTACATCCTTTATTGACTACTTGGATAATCTAATCAATGAAGCATCTTAGAAATAGTTTTTCATTCTTTTTCCAGATGTTCCTAACATCCTTGTCCTCTCCTCCCCTCCCCTCCCCTCCTCTCTCTTCTCTGTCTCTCCATTCAAATTTGATTTTCAAAGACTAATTGGCAGCAAAGATTGAATTGTGTGCAAATTTAGGTATGGTGCTCAAAACAGAAATGTCTCAGATTATATAGGATGAAAAATAAGACCCTCCCTCCCTCTTTCTTTCCTCTTTCTCTCCCTTTCTCTCTCTCTTCATCTCTCCTCCTCCTCCTCCTCCTCCTCCTCCTCCTCCTCCTCCTCCTCCTCCTCCTCCTCCTCCTCCTCCTCCTCCTCCTCTCACTCTCCCTTTTCCCCCTTTCCCCTTGGTATAGCCTGAATACTCCACAATAAAAAACACCCAGTTGTGTTTTGCCAATGGAATGCACATGTTTTGGGCAAGAAACCTATTTGGTCCTAGTAGATGCCATTCTGACAGCTTCCCTCTCTGGTGGCTTCCAGATGTTTGGCTTAAAGTCCAAGAGCAGAAGGGACATCCAGCCTGCAATTGTGTATATTGTGTGCAGGATCAGCCTTGAGGGATTATTGAGGTCAGTTGTCGAGTCTGCAGTTCAGTTCTCTCCCCTGGGGCTGACTCAAAATTTATAACATTAAGCTTAAATTAGCCACCTGTTTCGTCCTTTCCTATTGCATGTATGAATAAAAAATGCCCCTCTACCCAAAATGCTCAGAATAGGAAGAACAGAGGCCTCAAATACCCTCACCCCAAAAGTTAGGGATGGAAAGAAATTTCTCTGCTTCATAGTAGCTGAGACTTTGATGGAGCAGCCTGATACGGCCACTACGTCAGTTAAGAGCTGTAAGAGGATTAAAGGAGCCAGAATGGATGCAGGAAACAAGAGAGCAGATCATCCCTTTGGGCCGACTGAACGGCTGGCTGGGGGTTTCCAGTCCTTTTCCCAACAGCTCAAAACAGAGAAAGCTGTGTGGGAGAAACTGCTTTTGTTTTGTTTCATTTTACATAAGGCTGAATCTGTGCTGTGTTAATTATATTTATATAACTGAAACAAGGGCATCCGGTCAGTAAACGCTCAGCTCCAACCAGTCACTCCGACCCTGAATCAGAACAGAGCTGGAAGGGACCATGGAGGCCTTCTAGTCCAGCCCCCTCCTCAAGCAGGAGACCCAATAGCATTTCAGGCAAGTGGCTGTCCAACATCTTCTTAAAAGCCTCCAGTGATGGAGCAGCCACATCTTCTGAAGGCAACTTCCGTTCCACCGGTTAATAGTCCTCATTGTTAGGAAGTTTCTCCTCAATTCCAGGTTGCTTCTCTCCTTGGTTAGTTTCCATCCATTGTTTCTTGTCCTGCCTCCAGGTGCTTTGGAGAATAATTTGACCCCCTCCTGTTTGTGGCAGCCCCTGAGATATTGGAACACCGCTATCATGTCCCCCCCCCAATTCTTCTCTTTGTTAGACTAGACATATCTAGTTCCTTCAATAATTCAACGTATTGTTTAGCTTCCGGCCCCCTGTTGCTTTTCTCTGCACTCTTTCCAGAGTCACAACATCTTTTTTATACTGTAGTGACCAATTGCCTGGGTTTTGCAGGCACGCCTCCATTGGGTAGAAATAGTGAAGGCACGCCAAGCATATGTGTTAGCCCATACTACTTTAATCTCCGAATAACCTAGAAAAAGCACAGGGGGGAAATCTAGCCTGCTCAGCTGTCTCCCTTCTTGCATTCCGGTAATTCACCCCCCCCCCCATCCCCTGTTTCCGAAGGGAGGCTTGTCCTCTGTGGAAAGAAGGCAGCCAGACCGGTGGCACAGCGACAGATGGACGGAAAGGGAGCTGAGGAGGGTGGTGACATCCAGGCGGAGGGACAAACGCTGGGAAGAGCATCTGCACAAAGCGACTCTTTTAATAATGTAGCAGACAACGGGGAAAAACATTGGTGGCATGGATCCTATTTTGGTGTCTAGTTACAGCTATATAACAGTTCACTTAGTAACCGTTCAAAGTTCCAACGGCACTAAAAAGTGATTTATGACCATTTGTCACACTTACGACCATTGCACATGGTCACATGATCCCCTTTTGGGAACTTCTGACAAGCAAAGTCAATGGGGAAGTCAGATTCACTTAACGACAAGGCTGCTAACTTAACAACTGCAATGATTCACTCAACAACTGTGGTAAGAAAGGTCTTAAATGGGGCAGAATTCACTTAACAAAGGTCTCATTTAGCAGCAGATATTTTGGGCTCAATTGTGGTCATATGTCGAGGACTACCTGTATTGGGGGGTCTAAGTGAAGGATCAGGTGACACATTGCGTAACAAGAAGCCCCCGTTTGGCACCCAGAAGGCTCCTCTGAGGAAATGGACACATTCCGCTCACTTCCTCACATGTGACATTTTTAAAGGTTGGGCCTGACCCCCACCCCCACCCCAATCCATCTCCAGAACATGGATTAATTAATTTTGTCATCAATTTTGGGTTTCTCAATTTTTTCTCCTGTGAGAAACTGCCACAATCCTCCTCGGTAGTTCTCATTCCCCAAGGCGTAAATGAAGGCATTAATGGTTGGTGAAGTCTTGGCGATAAGAGCAGGAATCTGTGAAAAGAGCCACATCATCATCATCACTACCATCATCATCACCATTACCATCACCATTATCACGATCACCTTCTTCATCCTCATTTCATATTAAAATTGCAGATCTGGTAGCCTTCCTTTGGCCCCTTTGACTTCTAACCATTTTTTCTTCAGAAAAAGACATTTCCAAGATGGGCTGAAGGGTTCATATAGATTCATATAGATTAAGATAGTTGGAAGGGACCTTGTAGGACATCTAGTCCAACCCCCCCATGTAGGAGACCCTACATCATTTCTGACAGATGTACAGCCCAATCTCTTCTTGAAAGCCTCCAGTGATGAAGCTCCCACAACTTCTGTTCCATGGGTTGATTGTCCTCACTGTCAGGGTTGCTATAAAGGTAATGATAGAAAAAAAAAACCTGGACTACCCTGGGCTATCTCAGACCAAAAATGGAAAACCCAAATCACATCAACAAAGTGAATTTGAAGGCAACTGTAAAAGGGCAACATTTTAGAGGAAACAGACCTCCCTCCCACATCTTCAGGAGAAATTTCAGTGCGGTAGGACCTCATATCATTTCTTACTTACCATTAAGATTTTGGGTGAGACGAGTGCTACGTTTTCAACTGCAGCATAGATACTTAAAAGTGAATATGGACCCCAACAAAGGACCAAAGATTTCACTGGCAAACCAGTATTAAACTGGGAAAAGAAGAACAAAGATTAGAGCAGTCTATCGACTGTTTAGATAAACAAAGATTAGAACTGTCTATCGACATCAAAAAATGAAGTCAGATATAAAAAAAGCAAATTGGGGTTCTGGATGGATTGTTATGCCAAGTGTTTCTGTTTGCCCTTCCAGTTCTGAAGAGTTCAGAAAAGTCCTAATTCTTCCTTATGGGTGCCATTTTTTGAAATTACTTATACTGAGGGGTTGGACACTCTTATTTTATTTATTTATTTATTTATTTAAAAGTTCTTATAGGCCGCCCAATCCCGTAGGACTCAGGGCGGCGTACAGCAGAGATAAGAACAATTAAAAAATGCAATAAAAACAATTTAAAAAATTACAAACTTTAAAAAACCAGTCATCCATGGGGGAATAAGGTCTCTTTCACTCCGCCTGCAGTAAGAGCCATGTCTTCACAGCTTTGTGGAAGGCCAGTAGGGTGGGGATAATCCGGATCTCTGGTGGAAGTTGGTTCCAGAGAGACGGAGCTCCCACAGAGAAGGCTCTCCCCCATGCTCCCACCAACCGGCATTGCTTGGTTGATGGGACCTGGAGGAGACCAACTCTGTGGGACCGGTCGTAGGGAGGTATGCGGTAGGATGCGGTCCTGAAGGTAACCTGACTCTGAGCCATGTAAGGCTTTAAAGGTCAAAACCAACACCTTAAATTGCGTCCGGAGACTAATGGGCAACCAATGCAGCTGGCGGAGAATGGGTGTTACGTGGGTGTATCTAGGAACACCCACCACAGCTCGCACAGCTGCAATTTGCACCAGTTGCAGTCTCCGGATACTCTTTGAGGGTAGCCCCATGTAGAGCGCATTACAGTAGTCCAGCCTTTAGGTGATAAGGGTGTGAGTGACTGTGAGTAAGGCCTCCCTCTCCAAGTAGGGTCGCAATTGGCGCACAAGGCGAACCTGTGCAAAGGTCCCCCTAGCCACAGCTGACAGATGTTGCTCCAATTTTAGCTGTGGATCTAGGAGAACACCCAAATTGCGCACCCATTCCGAGGGAGTTAATTTCTCTCCCCCAAGAACCAAGGAGGGGCAGTCGACATAATCCCTAGGGGGCAATATCCACAGCCATTCAGTCTTGTCAGGATTGAGCTTGAGCCTATTTATTCCCATCCAGACCCTAACATCGTCCAGGCAACGGCACATTACATCGACTGCTTCCCTGAACTGAGACTGGGTGGAGATGTACAACTGGGTATCGTCAGCATATTGTTGGTACCTCACCCCGTGTCGTCGGATGATCTCACCCAGCGGTTTCATGTAGATGTTAAACAGGATAAGCGAGAGGACTGTGCCCTGAGGAACCCCGCAAATCAGGGGCCTAGGGGCCGACCTCTGACCCCGTCAACACCGACTGCATCCTATCAGAGAGGAAGGAGGAGAACCACTGTAAAACAGTGCCTCCCACTCCCACTCCCAACTCGCCAACTCAGCGCAGAAGAATACCATGGACAATGGTATCAAAAGCCACTGAGAGGTCAAGTAGCACTAGGATGGAGGAATGTCTTCCATCCCGGGCTTGCCAGAGATCATCCATGAATAAAGCAGTTTCCATGCTGTAGCCACGCCTGAAACCCGATTGAAAGGGATCCAGATAATCAGTGTCCTCCAATAACTGTAGGAGTTGGAGCGCCACCACTTTCTCTACACCCTTACCCATAAAGGGTAGGTTGGAGACTGGATGGAAGTTCTTTAAATCCGCTGGGTCCAGGGAAGGCTTCTTGAGGAGGGGCCTCACCACCGCAGCTTTTAAGGGCTGTGGGATAGATCCCTCTCTCAGAGAAGCAATCACAACTGCCTGGAGCCAGCCATGTGACACCTCCCTGCTGGTCGAAACCAGCCAGGAGGGGCACAGGTCCAGCAAACAAGTGGAGGCACTCATCACTCCAATGGCCTTGTCAACATCATCAGGAGTGATAGGCTCAAATTCATCCATATACTGTAACAGGACTAAGACCCATCCCTGTCATCTCGGCTTGCCCTGTCCAATTGGAGTCCAGGTCTGTCCGAATCTGAGTGACTTTATCCACCAGAAACTGAGCAAATTCCTCAGCTCTGCCCTGTAAGGGTTCCTCAACTCCTCCCTTTAGAGCAAGTCACTCTAAACAGGGTGGCTGGGCGTGAATTGGCAGATGCAATAAGAGCGGAAAAATGCGAACATTTTGCCGCCCGTATCGCCACTAAATAAGACTCAATAAAAGTTCTTAGTAGTGTTTGGTCAGATTCAGCTTTACTGGCTCTCCACCGTCACTCTAGACGTCTCTTGTGGTGTTTCATCTCCCGGAGCTCCTCAGTAAACCAAGGAGCCCTCCTGATCCACTACCACGGAGAGGTCGCAAAGGCGCAATCCGATCTAACGCCCCTGATGCCGCCTTGTTCCAGGCAGCTACCAGAGACTCAAGACGAATTGTGTACCAAGGATTCAGGTATCTCCCCAAGTTCCATCTGGAATCCTTCTGGTTCCATTAGGCGCCTGGGGCGGAACCACCTAATCGGTCCCGTCTCCCTGCGATGGAGGAGTGGTGCCATGAAATCTAACCTCAGAATGAAATGATCTAACCACGACAAGGGTGAAATGACTAAACCCCTCAGCCTCAGATCATCTCTCCACTGCCCTGAGAGAAACACTAGGTCAAGCGTGTGACCTCCCTCATGAGTCAGACCCTGAGCTACTTGGGTCAGGTCCATGATTGTCATGGAAGCCATGAACTCCTGGACTGCATCCGAGGTTTTGCCAGGCGAAGGCAGGTTGAAGTCCCCCAGCACCATAAGCCTGAGGAACTCAATCACTTCTTCTACCACGTTGTCCATAAATGGTTCGTAATGTAAGTCATAAAATTTTTTCCCAAAACCAAAAGTCTCTGTCTACACATCCTGGCTTCCTCCATTAACTTGTGCCATGGTCTCACCCTTTTCCACCAATATATTTGAAAGACCTCAGTTGCCAAGACTGTACGATGGGACACACTAGTCTCCCTTCCCAGGGCTTTCTGTCTCTTCAATCCTCATATCCTGTCCAACCTGCTGATAGATGCCCTACTACTAGGTTATAGAAATCCATACCATCATATCTGGAGAGCAAAGTCCCTGATGAGGGATGGGAGGGATGGAAGGCAGGGCTGAGGATTTTGGATGATATCTGCATGACAAAATCGCTCAGATTCAGGGGGAACTGGACTCCAACTGGGTGGATACGGACGCGGTGACAGGGAATAGTCTTGAGAACGTTATCTGGGAAGAGTTTGACTCGGTGACCCCTGAGGATGTGGACAAGATTCTGGGGAGGCTCAGTGCGGCCACATGTTTATTGGACCCGTGTCTCTCCTGGTTAGTGCTGGCTACCCGGGAGGTTACATGAGGCTGGCTCCAGGGAATTATTAACGCTTCTTTGGGGGAGGGTTACTTCCCCATGGCTTTGAAAGAAGCGGTGGTGAGGCCTCTCCTCAAGAAGCCCTCCCTGGACCCAGCAATTTTAGCTAACTATCGCCCCGTCTCCAACCTTCGCTTTGTGGCAAAGGTTGTTGAGAGTGTGGTCGCACGACAGTTTCCCCAGTACTTGGAGGAATCATCATACCTAGATCCGTTCCAGTCAGGTTTCAGGGCCGGGCACAGCACGGAAACAGCATTGGTCGCATTGGTTGATGATCTTTGGAGGGCTCGGGACAGGGGTTGTTCCTTTGTCCTGGTCCTATTAGACCTCTCAGCGGCTTTTGATACCATCGACCATGGTATCATGCTGCACCGGCTGGAAGAGTTAGGGATAGGGGGCACCGTTTTTCGTTGGTTCTCCTCCTTTCTCTCCAACTGGTCGCAGTTTGTGTTGGTAGGGGGGCAGAGGTCGTCCTCGAGGCCTCTCACATATGGAGTGCCCCAGGAGTCGATTCTCTCGCCCCTTCTGTTCAACATCTATTGAAGCCGCTGGGTGAGATCATCCGTGGCTTTGGGGTGAAGTACCATCAGTACGCTGATGATACACAGTTGTACATTTCCACCCCAGGCCACCCCAATGATGCCCTTGAAGTGATGTCCCGGTGCCTGGAAGCTGTGCGGATCTGGATGGGGAGAAACCGACTCAGGCGCAACCCTTCCAAGACGGAGTGGCTGTGGTTCTCGATATAGTCAGATGATTCCATCTCTGACTATCGGGGCAAGACTCTAGCCCCCGCCGAAAGGGCTCGCAATCTGGGTGTCCTCCTGGATCCACAGCTGTCCTTAGAGGACCATCTGACAGCTGTGACCAGGGCGGCCTTTAATCAGGTCCGCCTGATACGCCAGTTGTGGCCCTTTCTGGATCGGGATTCCCTGTGCACAGTCACCCATGCCCTGGTCACGTCGCGTCTGTAATGCGACTACTGTAATGCTCTCTACATGGGGCTCCCCATGAAGAGCACCCGGAGGCTTCAACTGGTCCAGAATACAGCCGCGCGGGTGGTTTCGGGGGCTAATTGGGCTCCCATATAACACCCCTCCTGCGCGAGCTGCACTGGCTTCCGGTGGTCTACCGCGTGCGCTTCAAGGTGCTTGTTACTACCTTTAAAGCGCTCCATGGCATTGGACCTAGGTACCTCCGAGACCGCCTGCTGCCACAAACTGCCTCCCATCGACCAGTGCGCTCTCACAGAGAGGGCCTCCTCGGGGTGCCATCAGCCAAGCAGTGTAGGCTGGTGACACCCAGGGGGAGGGCCTTTTCTGTGGGAGCACCCACCCTCTGGAATCAGCTCCCTCCAGACTTAAGAACCATTCATGACCTGGCCACCTTCCGCCGTGCCCTCAAGATGTACTATTTTTATCAAGCCGGGCTGGCATGAAAAAGTTTTTGGGGTTTTTAAGATTTTACCAAATTTTAATTGTATTGTCTTAAATCAGGGCCACATCGAATATTTTCTTTTAAATGTATACATATTTTAATGTTTATATTGTGTTTTTACTTGGCTGTTCACCGCCCTGAGTCCCCTGGAGAAGGGCGGTATATAAATTTAATTATAAATAAATAAATAAATAAATAAATAAATAAATAAATAAATAAATAAATAAATAAATAAATAAATAAATAAATAAATAATCAAACCCCCACTTCTGTGCTCATTTCAGCACTGCTGAGTAGCATGCCCTCAATAGCTCCTAAAGTTAATTTAACATAAATGCTCATTTAAAGTTCAGTGTCCGGTTTAATGGTCTGCCAGTTCAATTCCTCCTAGAATGTTGGGATCCTACAGAATATCTCAATGGTGCTTTTCCAAAAGACAACGGGATTGTCTTGGTTTCCCCCCCCCTGAAAACGTTTTGCTTTTCATTCAAGGAGCTTCTTCAGTCCTCTGGATGAGAAGCAAAATGTTTTCAAGGAAAAAAAACCCCAAGAAAGTCCAGTTGTCTTTTGGAAAAGCGCCTTTGGCACAACCATGACCTGGATGATTGAGACTCTCCATAGACATCCTATAGAATAGGACCCGGCTACCTACATCTGACTAGTGGTGGGATTATGTGGGCGTGGCTTATTTGGGGAGGGCATGGCTAGCTGGTCATGTGACTGGATGGATGTGGCTAGCTGGTCATGTGACTGGGTGGGCATGGCTACGTGTATAGCTACTCAGAGGACTGAAAAAGTGAATTATGACCAGTCCTCACACTTATGACCATCATCACATTTTTCATTTTAGGCCCTACCTTGTCACCGTGGTGAAGAGAAGCACCGCAGTTGTGAAATGAGTGACACGGCTGTTAAGAATGCTGCAACGGGCATAAATGTGATGATGGTCGTAAGTGCAAGGACCGGTCAGAAATAATTTTTCAGCCCTCTGAGTAGTCCCTATAGTCCAGTGGTTCCCAAACTTTTTCAGTCCACCACCCTCTTGGTGCTACAAACTCATCCTCACCGCCCCCCACCCCACCCCCTCAGGTGGGCATGGCTTAGTGGTCAGGTGACTGGGTGGGCATGGCCAACTTGTAAAGTGTGGTGAAACTCACTTAACAATGCTCTTGCTTAGCAACCAAAATGTTAGGCTCAATTGTGGTCATAAGTCTTTCTTTCTTTCATTCTTTCTTTCTTCCTTCCTTCTCTACCTTCCCCCTTCTTTCTTTCTTTTTCTTTCTTTCTTCCTACCATCTTTCTTTTTCTTTCTTTTCTTTCTTTCTGTCTGTCTTCCTTCCTATCTATCATCTTTTTCTTTCTTTCTGTCTTCCTTCCTACCATCTTTCTTTCTTCCTCCCTCCCTCCCTCTTTCTTTCCTTTTTCTTTCCATCTTCCCTCCCTTCCCTCCCTCCTTTCTTTTTCTGTCTTCCTTCCTTCCTTCCTACCATCTTTCTTTCTTTCTGTCTGTCTGTCTTCCTTCCTCCCTCCCTCTTTCTTCCTTTCTTTTTCTTTCTTTCCTTTTTCTTTCCTTCTTCCCTCCCTCCTTTCTTTTTCTGTCTGTCCTCCTTCCTTTCTACCATCTTCCTTTCTTTTTCTTTCTTTCCTTCTTCCCTCCTTTCTTCCCTCCCTCCTTTCTTTTTCTGTCTGTCTTCCTTCTCTTTCTTTCTTTCTTTCTTTCTTTCTTTCTTTCTTTCTTTCTTTCTTTCTTTCTTTCTTTCTTTCTTTCTGTCTTCCTTCCTTCCTTCCTTCCTTCCTTCCTTCCTTCCTTCCTTCCTTCCTTCCTTCCTTCCTTCCTCTTTCTCTTTCTTTCTTTCTTTCTTTCTTTCTTTCTTTCTTTCTTTCTTTCTTTCTTTCTTTCTTTCTTTCTTTCTTTTTCTTTCTTTCCTTTTTCTTTCTTTCCTTTTTCTTTCCTTCTTCCCTCCCTTCCCTTCCTTCCCGCCAGCCGTGGCAGGCTGCCGCCGCTCACCCAGGCCAATGGCTTTGTAAGCGTTCTCCGGGTCGAGCACCAGGTCACAGAGAGCCATCAAGGCCGGCTGACGTGTCAGAAGCTCGGGGTGCTGCAGCTCTTCATTGAGCTTGGGGAGGCCTCGGCGGCCGAAGGCCACAGGCGCGTTAATGGGGTCGATGTCGGGTGGCAGCTGGGCCGAGAGCCGCGGGTGCTCCATGCTGGAGGGGAGCCCGCCGAATTGCACGCGCCGGGTTGCTAGGTGACAGGGACGCCGGGCGGGAAAGTCCGCGCATGCGCAGGTTCCGCAGCAGGGCCTTCTTGCGGGTCTGCGAGCGCTCGCCCGAGCAGCTTCGGGAGCGGTCGGCTTCCCTCGTCGCTGTGCCACGCTCAGTACCTAGCACTTGTAACTCGGTCGCATTCCACGCTCTTGGGTGCAGGGCAGCCCATTCTGAAAGAAAACGTCTCACGTTTTCTTTCAGAATGGGCTGCCCTGCACACAAGAACGAGGAACGCGAGGGAGCTTCAAGTGCTAGGTAGGACGCAGTTTGGAGTGACCAGTCATGCGGGGCGGAGCGGAGTGGAGCCTGGGCAGGGGCTGGGCAGGCTGCGAGACGGGCATCATACCTAGCACTTGTAACTCTGTCGCATTCCACGCTCTTCTGTGCAGGGCAGCCCATTCTGAAAGAAAACATCGTTTTCTTTCAGAATGGGCTGCCCTGCACACAAGAGCGAGGAACGCGAGGGAGCTTCAAGTGCAAAAGCATGGCGAACCACCTACCGCCCCCCCTGGCCCCTCTCACTGCCCCCGTCGCCACTCTTGCCTCTCACCGCCCCCTAAGGGTTCCCACCGCCCCCTGGGGGGCGGTACCGCCCACTTTGGGAACCACTGCCATAGTCCCTATGTGCATGGGAACTACTCAGAGGGCTGAAAAAAGTGATTTCTGACCAGTCCTCACACTTACGACTGGTCCTTGCACTTACAGCCATCGTCACATTTTTCGTTTTAGGGCCTACCTTGTCACCATGGTGAAGAGAAGCACCGCAATTGTGACACAATGAGAGGATATTAACTGCAGAATTCAGAACCTGTTGAACTGCATCCCTTCCATTCTTCACCTACATTGTTCCTATTCTATTGGACTCCATAGGATTGAGGTTGTCAAACATTTGAATCACCACCATTTGCCTGTCTCTGAGATCAACATTGAGACAGTCAGACAGCAGGGCCTTTTATTATTTTTCCCCTTTATTGAAAAGACAGTGACATATTAGGATAATAATTACATATAAAACAAAGCCAATGAAAAGTTAATAGTAAGTCTTAACACAGAAGCTAGTAATTATAACAATAATATAATAACTGTAATTATAGTAGTTTGACCGAAAAGAGTAAAGGAAAAGAAGTGGTTTTTTTGAACCTTTGAATCAGAATTGACCGCTGGCTGCTGCCTCTTTGCTGGCAACTTCAACTCCCAGAATTCTCCAGCCAGCATAGCTGGAAGGCATAGCTGGCTGGAGAATTCTGGGAGTTGAAGTCCACAAGTCTTAAAGGGAGGAGGAGGAGGAAGAGGAGGCTGTGTGAGTGGGGAAGCTTGGAGGTTAAAGGAGGAGGGGAGAGGCACTGAGAAAGTCAAAGCCCTCCCTCCCTCCTTCCCTTTTCTTCTTCAGCAGTCTTCTCCACTCCCCCCCCCGCCCCCATCCCAAGCATCCCGCCCGCCTCATCCCCGCCCTGTCCAGCTGGTGCAGCTCTGCTTTTTGCGAAGAAAAGAAAAGGAGGAGGGGGAAAAAAGTCCGGGACACTAGAGAAGAAGCCCCCATTGATTGGCCTCCGCATTAAACCCCCTGTGGAAGTAGCGAGAGGAAGTGTGTTAGAAGCTTTTAAGTCCCTGGAAGTGTGGGCGCGAAAGGGCGGGGCCAGGCAGTAGTCGGTTTTACCGGTTCTGCAAACTGCGCAGAATCATAACAACCGCTTCTCCCGAACCTGTCCGAACTGGTAGAATCCCACCCCTGCATCTGACGCTTCTCAATATGGATGAAACGGGTCACATTCTATCTCCTGAAGCTCGGTGTAACTGAAAGCACCACATTGTACAGGATAGGCACTGTATCAATACTATGAAAATCAGAAAACTCAAGTCAAACAAGATCTAGCTTTGCTTTGCTGGAAACCATTCTATGTTGCAATGTTTTCTTACCTTCAGCTGTCCTGTTTTCCTGAATTTGTTATCAATGGATTGATAGGACATTAATATGATGAAAATCGGGATCACAAAATTGAACAGCACCAGAGGAATAAGAAACGTGATGTAATTTCTGGGGGGTGAAAAACAATGAATGGCAAATGATTCTTTGGAATGAATCCTGATGTAGTCAACAATCAGAACATCTCCGTAAAACAGATACCGAAAGAATAAAACCTCCACCTGACGCCGAGGGCTGAAAACTGCATCAAATGACTTGGTGCAAAGCTTCCTTGTATGGTGCCAAACCCTGATTGATGATGATCTGATTCAGTGATTCTCAACCTGTGGTCTGCGATTGGGGGGCGGGGTACAATGTCGTTACAGGCTTGAAGAAATGTTATGATTTAAATCTTAAGTCTTGGGGGTCCATGGCCACAAAAGGTATTTAAATGGGGGTCCATGGTGAAAAAATGGTTGAGAACCACTGATCTACTTCATTGTGTTTGTCTTTTATGTGCAGGAAAAGCTCCCTAAACTATTGAGTTCTTATCATCTAGACACATAGGATGTCAAACTGATGCTTAGTCCTTCAAGGTAGGTTACCCAGATCGCTTGCGATGTTGGCTTTTAAGGTCCACAGCAGTTGATTGCAAAGAGGGGGTGTTTTTCCCATCTACCATGGCCATTGGTTGAAATGGTGAAGGCAAAGGGGTTGTCTCATTCTTTCAAGAGAATAACAAAATAACAGAGTTGAAAGGGCTCTTGGGGATCTTCTAGTCTAACCCCCTGCTCAAGCAGGAGACCAGATATCATTTCAGACAAATGGTTGTCCAGTCTCTTCTTAAAAACCTCTGGAGGCAAGCTGTTCCACTGACTGTTCTCACTGCCAGAAAATTTCTCCTTATTTCTAGGTTGGATCTCTCCTTGATTAGTTTCCATCCATTCCTTCTTGTCCTGACTTCAGGTGCTTTGGAGAATAGGTTGATTCCCTCTTCTTTGTGGCAGCCCCTGAGATATTGGAAGACTGCTATCATGTCACTCCTAGTCCTTCTTTTCACTAGAATAGACATACCCAATTCCTGCAACTATTAACAACAACAACAACAACAACAACAACAACAACAACAACAACAACAACAACAGAGTTGGAAGGGACCTTGGAGGTCTTCTAGTCCAACCCCCTGCTTAGGCAGGAAAACCTACACCACTTCAGACAAATGGTTATCCAACATCATCTTAAAAACTTCCAGTGTTGGAGCATTCACAACTTCTGGAGGCAAGCTGTTCCACGGATTAATTTTCTAACTGTCAGGAAATTTCTCCTTAGTTCTAAGTTGTTCTTCATATGCTTTAGGCTCCAGTCAACTAATCATCTTTGTTGCTCTTCTCTGCACTATTTCTAGAGTCTCAACATCTTTTTTATATTATGGTGACCAAAACTGGATGCTTTGTAAAGCCAAGCATGGTTTTACAAAGGCATTATAAATTGGTGTTCATGTGATCTTGATTCTATGACTCTATTAATGCAGCCTAACTGCACTGGGTTTTTTGGCAGCTGCAGCACATGGCTGGCTCCTATTCAAGTGATCATCTACTTAGACCCCAACATTTACATGACAGTTACTCCTGTGAATGGTAAAGTGGAAGAATGGAAACTCAGTTGGAGCAGCATCAGTTAGAAAACAGTCCTCTAGTGACTGTTTTGCCCTAACAAAAAATTATGTGACCCAAAGACTGTTCATGGCAGGCGATGTGAGGAGAGAAAGAATCTATAGGAATGGAAAATACTCCGTGGAATGGATAGGAGCTATTAGCCGTGCATTGCCCCCACCATTAAAACACACCATCCAATTCTCCTTGTCATGCAAAGAACCTTTTATCAAAAAAGAGCAGTATGACCATAAGAACTTGATTTTCATCTCAGCTGGTTTAACCTCCCTTCCCAAAGAGGCCTGGACCCATAATAAGGCCTCAGAAACACTTACCTGTCTCCTTTGGTATAGTCCAAAGTGCAACAGGTCCTCAGAGGCTCATAATCATATGACCCCCATCCCAAAAGGGGCATTGCGGACCAAAAGCCAGCGAAACACCAAGCAAACAGCCCCATGGAGAACACCGAATTCCACTGTAATTTTTGCCCTACAAGAGAAAAATTGAAGCTCACCAACTTGCAGTGGGATTACAATGCAGGAAGGAAGGGCAACCTCTCCAGATTTCCCTGGAGGGTGGACTCTGTTTTGGGAAGAAGCTCTGGGGAGGAAGCTACTGAAACATCAAGGTAGAATTTCTATGGGTGTGGAAAGGCTTTAACCGTGAAGGGCCTCCTCTTGCATAGCTGCAAATCGGGAGAGAAGAACCTCATGTTCTTTTGTGGGGCCCTGAAGCATTTTTCTCCAGAATTTGGGAAGAAAGAGACAGGGTTGCTGCCTGGAAAACTAAGGGTTTGCTAAGAGCCTGGAGCCAAACATTTCCAATACTTAATGCAACCTAGCATATAGTGGTCCTGAGTCCCTCGGGAGTAGGGCGGCATATAAGAACCAAGAAAGAAAGAAGATAGACCCAAGTCAATCTCTTCATTTTACAGGAAACCATAAGTATTTGGTGACATGAATGGAAGAGGTGAGACCTGCTTGTCTGTTGTGTCTGTCTGCTTTTGTGTAATTTCCAAGTTGCCAAAGACAGCAGGGAGTCTTTGGGATGAATCAACTCCATATCCATTTCCCCGAAGAGTTTTGTGTGGTTCCAGCGGTGGGTTGCTCCCGGTTCGGACCAGTTCTTAGAATCGGTAGCGGCGGTGGTGGGAGGCTCTGCCCACCCACCCAGAATGCTTCTGTGTGTGCACGTGAACTGGTGGCGATCTATTTTAGAACCCACCACTGCGTGGTTCAGAATCACGCTCCTGAAATTTGCTATAAAATCGACCAATTGTCAGGTGCGAAGGAACAGGACCATCGGTGAAATTCCAGTGATGAAGATTTATTGCCCAAGCCTGTACACAAGAATCTAGTCAACTAATGGTCACCACTAAATTGGCACTAAATAAGAGTCAATGGAATTCAAGAGGGATTGGACTTGGAACGTTTGTGGGGATGTAATGATTCCAGGCTGATCACTCTCTTAACTCCAGTCTCTGCTTATCCTTCTCCTATACCAATTTCTACAGTATGATTTGGGGCTCTTTGGGGCAAAGGAGGTCTTGGGTATTTAGGAATAGAAAAGGTGTTCCTCTCAGCCAACTCTTATCCAGTCCTGCACTTATTTTTGAAACATCCAATAAAACATGTTACCTCTCTTTGTTCCTAATATTTGAGCAGAATTTTCCCTCTGAAATAATTTGTGTAATAACTACAGGATTGCTTAGCTTGGTTTTTATTTTATTTATGCCTAACACATCTCGGTGGAAGAAAAATCTTGACAGTCACTAGATGGTAGCAGAGGATTGAATATTTTTGAATCTCCTTGGTGCCACCTACTGATTATTTTGGTTTTCTGCAACCCAGATAGCATAGTCTTTAGTTTATTATGCATATAAATTGGGGTG
The DNA here is from genome assembly GCA_023053685.1 of Diadophis punctatus similis. NCBI lineage: Eukaryota > Metazoa > Chordata > Lepidosauria > Squamata > Dipsadidae > Diadophis > Diadophis punctatus. Next base: position 8,025,439 of record JALIGW010000017.1, read on the forward strand.
AGGAATGAAATAAATATTAAATCAAAATGAAAATGGCAAGCAGTGCAGAAAGGTAAGGACGCTTCCCGGTGCCTTTTCAATTCGACTGGCAAAAATTTTAAGTGGCAAATAGGCCACAGGAATAAAACTGGCCAACCTAAGGCATTTTAAACTGCATTTTTTACAATAGGACTTACGTACCAAGTTCTCGCACTGAAATTAAGAGTGTTTATTACCCACTAATTGCAGCTTCAAGTGTAGTCTTTTTTATCTTGAGATAATAATAATAATAATAATAATAATAATAATAATAATAATAATAATAATAATAATAATAATAATAATAATAATAATAATAATAATAATAATAATAATAATAATAATGGCTGCAATCTGAAGGGCATAAGAAAGCAATGATACAGTAAATAATTTTGATTCCTACATGCTAAAGCAGTGCTCCTCAGCCATGGCAGCTTTAAGAGGTGTGGACTTCAACTCCCAGAATTCCCCAGCCAGCAGAGTTCTGAGAGAATTCCACATATCTTAAAGTGGCCAAGGTTTGGAAATACATTCCTAAAGTTTCCTTTCAAGATTGCCTCCTTAAAGTCTGATTTTTAAATTACTGTTTGGTCATCCTTCTAGATCATTTAATTGTGCCTTTTGGCCACAATTCTCATTTTCTGTTCGTCCAGCTACCTCTAAATTATGCAACTAATACATTTTTAAAAAAATAATAATAACCAGCCAGAGGACTTACTGGAGCAATATTGATGATATCGGTCCCACGCAATTGCAGCTGCACAATTAATGCTTGCTAGGGCCGTTAAAAATCCTTGAAAGCCATGAATTTGGCAGCCGTCAGAGCCGTAGGGCCAATATCTGAAAGGAAAGTAATGACACGGTGGTAAAACATGTCAGAAGGAGGACTTGAGTATTTTGTTTCTTAAATGTTAGCAAAATGGACACTCCAAAGATTTTTTCTGGTCAGGTTGGATGACTTCCAGATGAAAACATCCAAAATTCACAGCTCACACTGCTAAAGAGAGTCATGAATTATACAAGGCAATGTGAAAATGTGTCATGTTTTCTCCGGTTCTGAGAGTGAGGAAGCATGTTCTAAACATGGGAACCAAGAAACTAAGTCAAAGCTCCTTTGCTGGAAGGTTCCGAGATGCCCCCTGAGACATTTAAACCAGCCTCACAAGAAAGGGTCCTTAATTCTTTTGGCTACCTCCGGCTTCTCCTTTGCAAATGCCTCTTCCTGCCAGTTTTGTTTGCTTTCCTTGAGCCACTTTTGAATGTCTGAATGTGCTATTGAAGGAGATCAATCAGAATAGAGCTGTAAAGGACCTTGGAGGTCTTCCAGTCCAACCCCCTTCTCAAGCAGAAGACCTTATACCATTTCAGACAAATGGCTGTCCAACCTCTTCTTGATGTGATGTGCCGGTGCCTGGATGGGGAGAAACAGACTCAAGCTTGCCCCGACAAGACTGAGTGGCTCTGGATATTGCCTCCGAAGGACTATATCGACTGTCCCTCCTTGGTTCTTGAGGGAGAAAAATTAACTCCCCCGGAGCAGGTCCGCAATTTGGAGTCCTCCTAGATCCACAGCTAAAATTAGATCAACACCTTGCAGCTGTGGCTAGGGGGGCTTTTGCACAGGTTCGCCTAGTGCACCAATTGCGACCATACTTGGAGAAGGAGGCTCTACTCATGGTCAATCATGCCCTTGTCACCTCTCGATTGGACTACTGCAATGCGCTCTACATGGGGCTGCCCTTGAAGAGTATTCGGAGACATCAACTGGTGCAAAATGCAGCTGCGCATGCTGTGGTGGGTGTTTCAAGGTACACCCACGTAACACCTATACTCCGCCAGCTGCATTGGCTGCCCATTGGTCTCCGGGTACAATTCAAGGTGCTGATCATCATCTTTAAAGCTCTACATGGCTTAGGACCAGGCTATCTCCGGGACCGCATTTTGCCTCATTCTTCCCTTCGACCGGTCAGGTCCCACAGAGTGGGTCTCCTCCGGGTCCCATCAGCCAAACAATGCCAGCTGGCGGGGCCTAGGGGGAGGGCCTTCTCTGTAGGGGCCCCTGCTCTCTGGAACCAACTTCCCCCAGAGATCCGAATCATCCCCACCTTGCTGGCCTTCCGAAAAGCCATCAAGACATGGCTCTTCCTGCAGGCGGGGTGAGTTGAGACGACTCTATATCTGATGTCTCCCCCATGTATGTATGATGTTTATATGTTTTTTTAACTGTTTTAAATTGCCTTTTTTAATGATTTGTTTGGAGTTTTATAAAATGTTGTATGCCGCCCTGAGTCCCGAGGGAGTAGGGCAGCATAGAAAAACTACCAAATAAATAAAATAAATAAATAAAAGCCTCCAGTGATGAAGCACCCACAACTTCTGGTGGCAAGCTGTTCCACTGGTCAATTGTCCTCACTGTTAGGAATTTTCTCCTCAATTCCAGGTTGCTTCTCTCCTTGATTAGTTTCCATCCATTGTTTCTTGTCCTGCCTTCAGGTGCTTTGGAGAATAATTTGACACCCCCCCCCCTCTTTGTGGCAGTCCCTCAAATACTGGAGTATTGCTATCATGTCTCACCTAGTCCTTCCTTTCTCTGGACTGGCCATTCCCAGTTCCTGCAGCCCTTCTTTATAGGTTTTAATCTCCAGGCCTTTAACCATCTTAGTGGCTCTTCTTCGCACTTTCCCCAAAGTCTCAATATCTTTTGTGTAATGGGGTGACCAAAGCTGGATGCAGTATTGCAGACGTGGCCTTTCTAAGGCTTTATAAAGAGGTACTAACACTTCACGTGATTTTGGTGTTGGGGAGAACATGGGTCTCTTGAGGCACACTCCATTTCTGTCAATATTCCCACATCTATTTTTTCTTCTCAGTTCAACATTTTTTGCCTTCTTTGGGTATATTTTGGCTTTCCACTTCACCACTTTAAGATTTTCTGGTGATCTCTCATCCACCTATTAACCAGTTCTGACCTGTTTAGCATTTTTAAGACCAACCAAGCCCTTTTCTGGTGGCAACTTCTCCTTGTCAATCCTGCCCGGCAATAGAACTGCTCTACAGAATAACGTGGCCTCCCTCCCTCCCTTCTCCCCCAGACAGGAACGATGTGTCTTCAAATTAGAATGGCCAAAGACTGGTATTTGCATGGAAAGTGCCACAAATGAGAAGTTAGGTACTGAAAATGCTTCTCTGCTTCTCTGAGTGAGCACCAGTTTGGAGACAGGATATGCTCAGAGGGCACGAAGCTCTCTGCAGTTGTTTCAGTGCTATTTTTAAGCGGAAGGACAAAATAGCCATCTCTCCAAATAAATAAAACCTACCTTAAGAAACTGGAGAAAGCAGCGATGAAAGCGTTGATGCAAATGCCACAATCAGACAAGGCGAGGTTGAATATCAGAAAGTTGCCAGGGGTTTGAATCTCCTTGATCTTCCAGAAAGCAACGATGGTCAACACATTCAGAGAGAATCCAAACAAAGCTAAAATATAAAAAAAGAATCATTTTATTGTGATTTGTAATTCTGTCTCAGACCCTTAAACCAGGTTGATCAGCACAACCCCGAACAACAACAAAGGTATAAAACGCTGCAGCTTTGTTTATTCAGAAAAATAACTTGTATATCTTATATAGATTAAATATGCAAGATAGTATGGAAAATATACATTTTCTGTCAATGAATCTTTTATTCTTCATCTGGTCAAGTTCCCCCCAAAATAAATAATCTAGGCTGCATTACTTAGATGAAGTCCGTACTATAAATTCTGTGAAGTCCAACTGTCAGCCTTCTGAAACTATTTTTTGCTTAGCAATGTAATTTCAGGAAGAAGACCTGAATCCAGTTTGGTCTGTGTTGCATAACCATCCCACCTTACCTTCCGTCAGCATCATTGTGCCAAAGCTCATCATTTCAAATTCAGTAAATCCTTCTGGAAGAGACTCAGGCACCGACATCTTTGGAGCTGTAAAACCAGACTAACCTAGACTGTACCTTGTCTGTTGCTGTTCTCTCTCTCTCTCTCTCTCTCCCTCCCTCCCTCCCTCCCTCCCTCCCTCCCTCCCTCCCTCCTCTTCCCCCCCACCTCTTTCTGCCTTTCTGCTCTTCAAAACCCCAAGACAATTGCCTTCTGAAAGTGTTTGGCTACTGCCAAATTTAGCTCTTTTGAAAAGAAGGAACAGCAACTATCTGCCTTCCCTTCTCCAGTGTCTCTCGTTCATGAAAGAGAGAATGTCAGAGAAAAACAGCCACGGCTTGCATGACTTGGAACTGGCTCGGTGGTGACTATTGGTTGAGTCATAAAATCTCTTCATTTCAGAAAGGTATTTTTGATGTGGACACAAAAGCATGTCTCTTTGATCACAGCTGTGGGCGCTTTGTTTGAAAAGAAAGGTCAGCTAGCACCCATGTTTTACTATGTTTATTAAACAGCATTTTCGCCCCCGTTAGGGGTAAACTATTTTTGAACATGAGTTGGACTTCAAAATAAAGATTTCTTGAATGAAACGCAACTTTGGGTGATTCCAGGCAGTCTTTGGCAGTTTTATGAATTCCAGATTTTTTGGCAGTCTTATGAAATTAGTTTGCCAGTCTGTTCTTGGGAATTATTTTTTCTGACTTCCAAACCTGGTCAAGATCCTGGAATTTCAGTGGCTCCCCATTCAGGACCAACCTTCCTTAACCTCTGAGATCAACAAGATCAGCCAAAGGGTTGCCATCTGAATTTCAAAACTTGCATCTAATATATTATACAAAGTTGTTGTTAAAAGGAAAAAAAACCTTCTATAAGGCATAAGAATAGCCCAAAGAGATGAAATCTGTTTCCAAAATGAGAACCACAAAGGTCATATCTATGTAACAGAACAGATGTTAATTTACATATATAGATTTAAATTGAAAATCTTTACAGCTTAACATTAACAACAATGCATTTCACCATAGCAAGAGTGAATTGCTCAGTTTGCTATCCAGGTGTCTATTTCTCTGATAGCTCTCCCCCTTTTAAAGGATTGTGGCTTTAAAGCTCCCTTCAGAGAGGGGGTTGGACTAGAAGACCTCTATGGTACCTTTCAACCCTGTGATTCTAAGATTTAAATGCCAGACAAAGGGAAGACTGTCTTTAAGCAAGATTCCAAAATAAAGATCTCTTTTGCATAGTATAATGCAAAGTTCTATTGTTTAGCATGTTTTCTAGGATTTAGTGTAGCTCGCTAATTCCGAATATTTCACCAAAGTAGTTTAGGCTGCTACTTTGAACGCATATGCAGAAAGAGCAAAGAAGATTTTCATTATAGACCATCAGGAATCTTTAGTTAATATAGTGGAATAAAGCTTTGGTAAATAAATGTATAAACAAATAAATTTTATATGCACACTTATACACAAACAAAGCCTTCATGACTTATATGTTCTAAATAGAAATATCTCTTTATTTCATTTTTAGAACCCCCCCGCAACCTAGATGCTTTTACAACAGTCAACGATGTTGTAATATTCCTTTGCCATCAAGCGAATATTTCTGCTTCATGTACCTTTTTCTCTGCCTTCAGGGAAAATCTATCCAGAAATTGGATTTTTGTTGTTGCTGTACCACTTAATATCTCCTCTATGAATTCACAGAGAGAACATCTTTATTGGTTTGGACAGAAGTAGAAAGGTCAAGGCGCTTGTTAGCAAAGGGAAAGGAAAATTATTGTTAAGAAGGTGGAACTAACGTGGTCGGGATCATTATTATTATTATTATTTAAATAAGTAAATATCTCAATGGGGTGAACATGCCTGATTCTTTAAGGACTTCTGGCACCTGGATCAGGCACAGGAGGAGAAAGAGACGAGACCATCATGCTTAATTCTTTCTTAGACTATATAATTGGCAATAGTATTGCTTTGGTTTCAGATATGGGCCACACTTCTTAGGAAAAAAATAGTGTTAGAGTCATTTGTCTGGAATGGTACTATAGAATCTCCTGCCATGGTCATAACACCTCCAAGGTCCCTTCCAACCCCATTATTCTATGTTCTATTTTATTCTGCCTTTTCTCTATTATCAAGATGGTTTGCACTATCCAACCAAGACGTAAAGTAAGATACAAAAATAGGCAGCTGCATACATCAATGCTGGTCCAGAGATCTTGTGGTCTCTGGACCAGCATTCCAGAGATTATAAGACTCTCAAATTCCCTTCCAACTTCAGTGATAAGATTCGTAGTTTCTTGTTCTTTTCCATGCTTGTGAACTAGGAAGAACATAGAATAACAAGGGTTGGAAGGGACCTTGGGGGTCTTCTAGTCCAACCCCCCTGGCTCGAGCAGGAAACCATTTCAGACAAATGACTGTCCAATCTCTTCTTGAAAGCCTCCAGTGATGGAGCATCTACAACTTCCAGAGGGAAGTCATTCCACTGATTAATTGTTTTCACTGTCAGGAAATTTCCCCTTAATTCTAGATTGAATCTCTCTTCGATAATCTTCCACCCATTGCTTCTTGCCCTGCCCTGAGGTGCTTTGCAGAATAGGCTGAGCCCCTCTTCTCTGTGACAGTACTGGAAGACCCCTATCATATCACCCTCTTCATTAGGCTACACATATCCAGTTCCCTCAATCGTTCATTGTACAGTTTAGTCTCTAGACTCTAGTAGTCAGTACTATGTAATGTAGTATTTACATGCACGAGAGGGAGAGGGGTGTGTGTGAAGTTTTCCACAATCAAGAGTTACAACAACAACCTCTCTTCACTGATATCACATAGTGTATCACAAACACTTTGAACAGCATTGAGTAGGAAGAGATGCTTCTTTAGATACTTCCCTCAAATGTTTTGGAGCCTTGAACACGTGTACTAAAATTAAGCGCAGAACCAACCAACATTGTCCAAACTGAAGGCTTTCATAGGAAAGAGAGATAGCCAAAGCATAAATGTAATTCCTGTCTTAAATTCTTCCTTGTTCCATTCTTAAAGTCTGAAATGGCAGAGAATGGCAGAAACAGCCTTCTGACTCTTTAAAGCAGCCCATCTTACCTTCAACCAGTAGGATTGTGCCAATGGTGAAGACTTCACTCTCAGTGAAACCATCAGGAATAGGATATGCCGAATTAACCATATTGCACTTTTTTGCAATAAAAAAAGGAAAAGACCCCAGCCCCCCTCCAAGGTTCTTCCCAGCTAACTGCCCTGGTCAATTCTTTGTCTTGAATTTTCTTTCTTCCATCCAATCACCTACAAATCTTACCTTCTTAAAGGGCCCGACCACGTGGAAATCCTTACAGAAAAGCTTTGTGTGTTAATCCTAACCCAACAATCCCTGAAAAATTCTTTCTCGTATCCCTCCCATGCCTGGAACTGCATAATGCAAAAGGAAACATTCTGTGCAATCACAAGAAGTTTTAAGAACGGACCCGCTAATTCTGGGAAGGAAAAGAACTAAAGAATACAAGAATGGTGGCCAAAGCAAATACTATGTAGTTAGGGAGTCACTACAGATAAACAAACATGATTAAATCACTAATCAGGGGAACAAAGAAGAAAAGGAGAGGGGGGTTTCTTATTGTGAAACAAAGCAAAAATATGCTTTGGAGTTTCGGGTGCTATCTGAGCTTGGTTGTTTGCTTGGAGACCTTTCATTACCCAACTAGGTAACATCATCAGTACTTCTGTGTGGAGTTTGATCCTTGTTTATATTGCCCTACTTTTGGTAGGGATGTTGTTTTCTCCTTAACAGAATAACAGAGTTGGAAGGAACCTTGGAGGTCTTCTAATCCAACCATCTACTCAAGCAGAAGACTTTATTACATTCCAGACAAATGATTGTCCAATCTATTCTTGAAAACCTCCAGTGTCGGAGCATTTACAACTTCTGAAGACAAGCCATTCCACTGATTAATTGTTCTAACTGTCAGGAAATTTCTCCTTACTTCTAGATTGCTTCTCTCTTTGATTAGTTTCCATCCATTGCTTCTTGTCCTGCCTTCAGGTGCTTTGGAGAGTAGATTGACCCCCTCTTCTTTGTGGCAGCCCCTCAAATATTGGAAGACTGCTATAATGTCCTTCTTTTCATTACACTAGACATACCCAGTTCCTGCAACCGTTCTTCATATGTTTTAGCCTACAATCCCTTAATAATCTTTGTTGCTCTTCCCTGAACTCTTTCTTTTTTTTTTTAATATCGTGGCAACCAAAACCATTTGCAGTGTTTCAAATGTGGTCTTACCAAGGCCTTATAAAGTGGTTTTAACCCTTAAGGTGATCTTGATTCTATCCCTCTGTTAATGCAGCCTTTACTATAACTTTGTCTATTTTGTGGTCCCACCAGTTCAATTATTATAAAGTTTAGTTGCATGATCAGCCAGATGTTTAGATTGGATTTGGCATTTTTGTCCACCTATTGAGTCCTCCCCAAAGGCCTGGGATAGGCAGATGTGGTTGTCTGATGGAGATAGAGGTATTGTCACAGGATCTAAGTTGCTCCAAGTTATTATCTTCATTCTTCTTTCTCTTCAAGGAAGTCTACCTGGCAGAGATGAGAAGAATAAAGAATAAAACCATCATAAAGTCCACAGTCATTTTATTTTTGCACAAAATTCTTACGCTAGCAAAAGTCGGAGCATGTGATGTGAGCCATTCTATCAATCCACTTAAGCTTCTTAGCGCTCAAAGCTGCTGAAAGAGAATGGAATGTGAAGTGAAAATGCCACATTGGCTGCAAAGGAAGACAGCTCTGAATTTTTGAGACCTTCCTACCAGGGAGATCTAGATAGAAAAATAAAACGTAATTGCAAATAAAAGTCCTGCGCTAGGCTCATTTCCAGAATTGCCAGGGGCTAAAACCAATTTTCTGAAAAGGTCTATGGAAACTGTCTGAGATAGGGAGGTTGGTGAGCACCTTGGTGCCTTGGAAAATGTTCTTCAATCCCTATGATGTTTGCAAAAATCTTCATTACAGAAGTAAAACTTCACGACTAATAATAAAATGTGTTAATCTGAAAAGATGCTTCCAGACTCCCCCTGGTTTTGAGCTACCAACATGAGTCATCCCTCCTCCTCCTCCTCCTCCTCCTCCTCCTCCTCCTCCTCCTCCTCCTCCTCCTCCCCCTCCTCCTCCTCCTCCTCCTCCTCCTCCTCCTCCTCCTCCTCCTCCAATATCTCCAATGTCTTCTCTTATAATGTAATCCACAAATCCCACAAGTTATAGCAGAATAACAGAGTTGGGAGGGACCTTGGAAGTCTTCTAGTCCAACCCCTGCACATGCAGGAGACCCTATACCCGTGATGGCGAACCTATGGCATGCATGCCAGAGGTGGCACACAGAGCCCCCTCTGCTGGCACGTGTGCTGTCGCCCAGGTCAGATCTCTGTGGCGTTTCTTTTGTGAGTTTCTGTTTCCCTGCAAACAACGAAACAGAAGCTCATGAAAGAAAAAGACCACTCTTTGGGGTTCTGACATGCTGCCCCCTAAAAAAACCAAACCCCCCTTCTCTTATTGAATGGCAGAGTCACTGGATGTGGCCCCCTTAAAAAGAAAAAAAATCCACCTGTAAAAGACATAAACACAATCAATTATAATATATTAACAAGGTTTGTTAGGGTATTGGGAAAGAAATCTTCTCAGTAAAGTGGGGGCTTTAACATGTTGATTAGCAACCCACTCGTTCTGTGATGAAGGCAAATGTTTCCAAGCAACCAGATACTGGGTTTTTCCTCTGTGGTTCCGAGAATCAAGAATTTCTTTGATTTCAAAGTGTTGTTCTCCTTCTATTATGATTGGGACAGGTGGTGCAGATACAGGCGGTCTGAGTGACAAGGTTACCTCCCTCTTGAGTAAACTAATGTGAAACACTGGGTGGACTTGTCTGAGTGTTTTTGGAAGGAGTAATTTAACTGCTACTGGGTTGATGATCCTAATAATAGGAAAAGGTCCAATGAAATTTGGCCCTAATTTTTTGGATGGTTGTAATGATTTCAGGAATTTTGTAGATAAGTATACTCTATCCCCAACATGGAAAGGTTTGGGCTCAATTCTTTTCTTGTCAGCTTGAATTTTAAAAGCCTCTCTAGCTTCCTTTAAGGCTAATCTGATCACCGGCCATGTGTTTTGTAAATTCTCTATGCACTCCTTTAGTGAAGGGATTGTGGGTTTTTCTGTGGGTAATTCAGGCATTGGGCTGAAATCCTGACCTGTGGCTACTCTAAAAGGGGTAAAACCAGTACTTGAATGTACAGAATTATTGAATGCAACCTCTGCAAAAGGTAAAAGTTCAATCCAATTGTCCTGTTGAAAATTAATAAAACATCTTAGATATTGTTCCAAAACAGAATTTGTGCGTTCACAATTTCCATTAGTAGCCAGGTGGTGAGTGGAGCTTAATCCTTGGGTGGTACCAAGTAAGCCCAAAACGCCTTCCAAAAGTTGGAGGTGAATTGGACTCCCCTATCCGAGATTATTCTTTGTGGGGCTCCATGAAGACGATAAATGTGTATTAGAAACAATTTGGCTAAGCCTTTAGCAGTTGGGATTTTCTGGCAAGGTATAAAATGTGCTTGTTTTGAAAACAAGTCTGTCACAACCCAAATGACCATGTTTTCCCCACTTTCTGATAGTTCTACAATAAAATCCATAGCAATTTCTTTCCATGGTGCTGACGGCTCAGCTACCTTCTGTAGGAATCCTGGGGTTTTCCCTTGTCGTCTTTTTGCCGCAGCACAAATGGGGCAACTCGCTGCATAGCTTTCTATGTCCTTTTTTAGTGATGGCCACCAAAATTGTCTCTTTATTAAGTGTAAGGTTTTTACAAAGCCAAAGTGTCCAGCTAATTTAGAGTCGTGGCACCTTTCCATTAACCGTAATCTTTGGCTAGCAGGCACATATAGTTTCTCTCCTACCCAAGCTAATTCATCTTTCATCAAGCAACTGGATTTGTGGTTCAAAAACCATTCATCGTTGATTAATGCTTGTCTAAAAACGTGAATGGTGTCTTCGTTTGTCAATGTGTCTTGTCCTCCTTGGGACCTGGTGATTACTTTGGCTGCCAATTGATTAGTTTGTACTATGGGTTTAACTACCTCTGACTTTGCACTATTGTATTGTGGTTTTCTGGATAGTGCGTCTGCCAGAAAGTTTCTCCCCCCGGGGATAAATTTAAGAGTAAACTCGAACCGTTTGAAATATTGAGCCCAACGAACTTGTTTTGGGGATAGTTTCCTTGGTGTCTTTAGGGCTTCTAAGTTTTTATGATCAGTCCAGACTTCAAAATGTCTCCGAGTTAAAAGTGCCCATCGCACTGCATAAGCTTCTTTTTCCCAAATAGCCCACCTTTGTTCAGTTTCACTTAATTTCCTGGATGTATACGCACATGGCTGTAGTTGGCCTTGCTCATTTTTCTGAAGTAGGATTGTCCCTATTGCAACATCGCTAGAATCTGCTTGTATGATGAAAGGTTTTTCTGTGTCTGGGTGCTTTAGAATTGGTTCTGCTGAGAACAGCCATTTGAGTTTTTCGAATGCTGCTTGGCATTCCATTGTCCAATTCACGGGCTGTCTCGGTTTAGGATTTCCCTCCCCCTTCATTCTTAACAGTCTCGTGATGGGCAGGGTGATTTGAGCGAACGCCGGGATACATTGGTGATAGAAATTTGTGAACCTCAGGAAGCTTTGTAGCTGTTTGCGTGTACGAGGCGTGTCCCAATCCAGTACCGCCTGCACTTTTTGAGGGTCCATTTCTTTGCCCTGGTGTGAAATACGATACCCCAAGTAGTCAATTTTTTCTTGGTGGAATTCACATTTTGAGATTTGGCATAAAGTTTTGCATAGCGGAGTTTGCTAAGCAGTGCCCTGACTAGTTTAACATGCTCAGCTTTGGTCTCTGAGTATAACAGAATGTCATCTAAATAAACAAGAATCCCTTTATATAAATGTTCATGCAAAACATCATTTATTAATTGCATGAACACTGCAGGTGCCCCTTGTAGCCCAAAAGGGAGCACTTTGAATTGGTAGCACCCCGGGGGGGTGTTAAATGCCGTTTTCCATTCATCCCCCTCCTTAATCCTGATTCGAAAGTATGCCTCCCTTATGTCTAGTTTGGAAAAAAATTTCCCTTTAGCAAGGTGTGCAAGCATATCTTTCATCAGAGGAAGGGGATACATGTTTTCAACACTGATCGTATTTAGATTACGAACATCGACGCACAAACGTTTTGTGCCATCTTTTTTCTCCCTAAATAACACTGGGGCTGCAATCTTTGGTTGGGCTGGCTCAATGAAACCCCTTGCTAGGTTTTTCTCAATGAAAGCTCTCAGTTCTCCTAACTCCCCCGGTGACATGCGATACATTTTTGGTTTAGGCAGTTTAGCCCCAGGTAAGATTTCTATTGCAAAGTAAGTGGGGTGGGGTGGAGGAAGTTCATCCGAGGCTGTTTCACTAAAAACTTCAGCCAAATCTTTGTATTCCTTGGGTATGCTTCTGTTGGCAAGCTATAACCAGGCTGTTTCCCTGCGTTCTGCCCCCTCAGTTTCTATCTGTGGATCCTCTGCAAAAGTCACGTGCATCTGGAATTTTATGGTGCCTTGCTCCCAATTTATTTTTGGGTTCCACTTTTTCAACCATGCAAGTCCCAGGACTAGCGGCTATTCCATGCCAGGTGCCACGATAAATGTAAGTCTTTCTTCGTGGCTCCCAATGCCTATTTTCAGGGGTTCCATGGCAAAAGCAGCTGGCTCCCCCCTGCTATTGACCCATCTAGTTGGCAAAATGCGATGGGGTTTCTCAGCGTTCTCACTGTGATCCCCAACTCCCTGATTAGGGTTGGGCTGATCAGGCAATGGGTGCACCCTGAGTCTACTAATGCGGAGATATTTTTCCCTTCATCCTGGTTAGGGATAAATAGTCTGAGAGGGAGGGTAAGTGGTTCAATTGGTTTGCTTACCAGTGGTTCACCCTCTGGGTCGCTTTCGAATGCTGTTGGATCTTCCCTTTGAAATGTCGGGATGTTCTCTCCAAAGAGGGGGGGATGGTGGTTCTATCATCTCGCTGCTCCTCAGGACAGTTTCTCTCCCATGCATGGCAGGTTTCGCTGATCTCTCCCCCCTCAGGCGTTCTGGTTTCCGTGTTGGGGATTTAGGGGAAGAAGCATGTTGTCTTTTAGATGGTTCTTCCTTCCATTGGGGTGAGGGTTCCTTCCATGTTTGCCCCAAACGATACTGGTTCCTGGCCACATCAATCTCTGCTTCTCTGCCGGCGAAATACCACTCACACGGGTGAATCAGTGTGCTCCTGGCCATGTATGCATTATATAGCTCATTTGTTGGGTCCTCTGCACCGCCCTCCGCTCGAATGTCAGCCCTCTGGGGTTTGGTGGTTCCCCTGGCCTCGTCAGCGGTTGCTGTGCCCTCAGCGTTCCTTTGCTGTCGCTCTGGGGTTCCCCGAATGTTGAGGTTTTCCAAAGTTTCCATCACCAGCTGGGCTAGGTATCTCTGTAGCCATCCCTCACTCAGCGGTGCTTCGGTGGGTTCCCTCTGGTCAGAGAAGGCTTCTAGTTCCAACTTCCACCTTGGTTTCCGATTCCCTTGATTAAGGGTGACTCCTCTGGTTCTCCCATCCCAGCTGTCCTTTTTCCCAATGCCGATGGACCAGCGGGGTTTCTCAGGGATCTCAAAAACTCCCTCAACCTTTTTTATGGGGAGTAAGGAACAGGCATCTGACTGGGTTGTGGTTGATGTTTCCCCCCAGCATTCAGTCTCCTCCTGTTCCCGATTTTGCTCGGACATGGTTTGCACAGTCCCCTCAGTAGAGCGAAGTTGCTTCTCTGGGTTGACCGATTTTGCAGATCTTGCTTTCTGCAAGAATTGTCTCTCCATTCACCTACAAAGTACGAACTTCTGAGCCAGGTAGTTCAAAAGGATTCCTTTATTAGCAAGTGTGATAATAACCCATTCATTCAAAGCAAGATCTAAATACCCTTAGGCAAAGCAAGTACATTTAAACCTTAGCGCCCCTCCCCATTAGGCAGAATGCAAATCCTGACCAATACACAAGGTGTGAAAGTCCTCTGCTCTGGGAATCCAGATGAGTGTACATTTCCACAGAGCCCTTTCCGTTCAAATTAACTTACATTGCCCCTCATAAATCCTATCCTAAGATAAAGAGGTTCCCAGATGTCTGGTGCTAGGATATGTGTTATAAACATCAGTTGATCCAAGCAACGTTGATAAATCAAACTTCTCTCTCTGAATGGCAGAACCACTCTTTGGGGTTCTGACATCTTACCTCTTGCTGCACTGCCAGTGCTGGGATGCCCTGCCTCCCACCAGCCAGCTGGTCTTCAGGTCTCTGCTGAGCACGCACGAATGTCCGCGCATGCGTGTGTGTGTAGTTTGGGCACTCAGTATTTAAAAGGTTTGCCATCACTGCCCTAAAGCATTGCAGACAAATGCTTGTCCAATCTCTTCTTAAAAATCTCCAATGATGGAACACCCACAACTTCTGGAGGCAAGCGGTTCCACTGGTTTTATACATATTTTCACCACTTAATAATGTATGAATCTACTCATCCTCTCATTATTTTCTATTGAATATTCTATTGAATATATTTCTATTGAAAAGAAGATATTTTCTTTTCTGTGATCCACTGGACTTGATGACTGAATCGTCTCCTTCTCTGGTTTTGCACAAAACCCAGAATCATCAACTAGACGAGAGTTTGTACAACAAAGCTAGGAATTGCTATGATCAGCAGATGAGAACTGAATTAAATTGTTGGGCTTGTTTAGTTTATCAGTACGATGTGTTTTTAATGTTGACTCACAAATAATAACGAATCAGCACATTGCTGTCCATTTAATCAGATTCTTCCTTGTGTTTTTGGCAAGGAACATCATTAATAATCCTTTTTCATTCATTGTATTCCTTGCCAGAAAAGTTAATCCCTGATGTGCTAATATCCTTCTGTTTCTCTTGTGTAACAAATTCTTTCATTAGGAAATGCAAAAAAGAATAAGAAGTACAAAGCAGTAAATAAGGTGAAGGGAGCTGTAGGTTACTTCATCAGAAAGCTTTTGCCTCTTAATACGATGTGTTCATCAGAAAAGGTGTTACCAAACTGCTTCTATTTTTCTGCCACCACTGACTATGCAGACAGGTAAAGGATCGCAAGCATACCTGTTCAATGTAGTCTAAAATGAAGGGTCTTCCTTTGACAATGGAAACAATGCCCACTGATGGCGATCCCTACATGCCCATAGGGATATAGGGATGTAGCCTGGCAGAGACAAAGTGTCTCTGCCAGGCTATAAAACCAAGATAGATATGTTGAGTTACTCCAAAGCAGTTTCCTTTACAAGTAGGTGCTTTAGTTTGGTAAGATTCTGTCAATAGGTAAGGACCAGTTTCCTTTACTGTTCCTTACCTATAGACAGAATCTTGCCAAACTAAAGCAACTTCTTGCTCTGAGAACTTCTAGAGAGGAGCCATCTTAAGTCTCTTCCTCCCAACCAAACTATTTAAACTTCGCTGTCTCTTGCTCTTCTGGAATGCAGCCCCTTCATCCTGGGAATCCAGACTACATTCACCACAGTCAGGGGGACCTTAGAGTTTACTGAACTGTTTACTCCACCTGATTGGCCTGACCAATGGGAACTATTGTCTCAGCAATATTTGGAGGGATGCAGGTCTTCCAAGCGCCAGAGAATTTTGGCGATGATTCTGCAGATGATAGATCACAAAATGTAGTTTATCGGGTTCATCTTGAAAATCTAACCAAAAATGGTCCTGGTAGGGTCTTGCCTAGGAGACCCGTGGAAAATCTTGGGAAAAGGGCCTGGCAAATAAGCAGAATTCTTATGCTTTATGTGAGCATCAGAATTAAGAACAAAAACACTGGAAAACCAGAGATATTTTAAACTTGTGAATCACATCTGAGATCTCACTTATCCATTTTTATGAACATCTTTTTGCATTAGTCTGTGATATAGATTCTTTATAGCCACATGCTCATTTTTTGAGAATATTGGAAAGAACATAGAGCATAGAATAAGAGGGTTGGGAAAGACCTTGGAGGTCTCTCTCAGGGCAGGAGTCCCTATGCCATCCCTGACAAATGGATTTTGATTGCAGAAAATACGACTTCTGCAATAGTAAATGTCTGGAACACTCTACCTGATCCTGTTGTTAGTTTCTCTAACCCCCATACCTTTTACCTTAAACTGTCTACCGTCGACCTTACACGTTTCTTAAGAGGTCCCTAAGGGGGTGTGCATAAGTGCACCAATGTGCCTACCATCTCTGTCCTACTGTACCCATTTGTATGTACTCATTTTATGTGTTTATGGCTATGTTTTGCTTCTTTATATCCATTTATCTGTGCCATTTTTTCATGTGTCCGGTTTCCTTGCACTTGTTGACAAAAATAAATAAATAAATAAATAAATAAATAAATAAATAAATAAATAAATAATAAATAAATAAATAAATAAATAAATAAATAAATAAATAAATAAATAAATAAATAAATAAATAAATAAATAAATAAATAAATAAATAAATAAATAAATCCAATCTGTCCAATCTTTTCTTGAAAACCTCCAGCGATGGAGCACCTGCAATTCCAGGAGGATGGTTCTCACTGTCAGGAAACTCCTCCTTATGTCCAGGTTAGATCTCCCTCTGATCAGCTCCCACCCATTGCATCTTGTCTATGGAAATTCTCAGTCATGGTTGTCCCAAAAGTGCCTTTTCAAACTAAAGTCCAGTTGCCTTTTGAAAAAGTACCTTTGGGGTTGGTTCTTGTCCTGTCCCCAAGTGTTTTGCAGAATAAATCAACCCCCTCTTTCCTGTGACAGCCCTTCAAGTACTGAAAGAAAGCTATCATGTTGCCCCTAAGCCTCCTCTTCACTAGGCTAAGCATACCTCGTTCCCTTAGTTCCCTTAAATCGTTCATTATATGATTTAGCTACCAGAGCCTTTATCATTTTTGTTGCTCTTCTTGGCACTCTTTCTAGGGTCTCAGCATACTGTTCGTATCTATGGTATTATAACAATCTTTTCCAATTCATGCTTCCTGGCATACATCATTTGACACCGAGGAAGGTCACTCCAAGGAAGGCTGAGTGCTCTGAAGGAAAAGCTAAAACCTCACTCAAACTATGCACAGTTTAAGAAGAAGAAGAAGAAGAAGAAGAAGAAGAAGAAGAAGAAGAAGAAGAAGAAGAAGAAGAAGAAGAAGAAGAAGAAGAAGAAGAAGAAGAAGAAGAAGAAGAAGAAGAAGAAGAAGAAGAAGAAGAAGAAGAAATCTCTGTGTGCAAAAGCTGAGCTCCTAAATGTTGTTTTGAACTGATCCAGAGAGAGGGGAGGGAAGAAATCTTTCTGCTGGTTGTTCTAGGAAGCCATAAGCATCTCTGTGCAAATAGCCTCATTCTTAATCCCCTGCCTATCCAATTTTATCTGGTGACTTCAGCAGGACGGGGTGGGGGTGGGGGAGATCAGAGAAGAGGAAAGGAAGACAATGTGAAGGATTCCATGGATGCGATCAGAGAAGCACTTCAGCCCTTCTGAGCAGGAGTTGGATGCCTTACTCACGGCCGGATCATGATGTGGGTCACGGTGGGTTTCCTTTGCTGCCTGACCTTTGGAAGTCTGCCTTGGATGCTCTGTTTTTGCCCTTCTCAATGCAGCTGCTCGTTCTACAGCATCAACGAAAGGATGAGAGTCAGGTAAAATTACTCTAATTTTTCTTATGACTCAGTGGGTGCCAAGAAGATTTTTTGGGCAGGTTGGTCCACTATTCTTCTTGGTGGAAGAGGAGAGTTAACTTCAGCATTTGAGTTATTTTCCCAATGGCTTCCTACAGCCACAAGGACTTCGTGTGCTGTGGGATTAACAAGAGAGTACAGCATAATCTGATTTCTGAAATGTCACTTGATGGACTTTTATGCTAAGACAGAAACAATATAATCAACATTACACAATATTATGAGGAAAGTGATCAACAATGAACTGTGTAACAATGAACATAACTAAAATATTAAAAGAATTTAAAATTTAAATTCTTTATTTAAATTTAAAACAGTGTACATGGAGAGTATATTCTACTAGTTCTTCAACTGGTTGTGGATTTTTTTGGGCTTGGAGTGAAATTTTATGTCATCGTTAGTCCCCCCACTAACGATGACATAAAATTTCACTCCAAGCCCTGAAAAATTGTCTGGAGGGGGAGGGGAAACACATTAAAAGCACAGGATGAGTTTATGTTTATTTGAAAAAATACATGCAGATTTTGACTAAAGGTTCACTTCAAAATAAAACCTGTTGTCCCACATCAATAACACCTACATATCAGCATGACTTTATAGTCAGAAAGATTGTTTAAACCGACCAAGATTTGTGTATTTTATGTAATGTTTGGGTACCGTGTATGTCAAATTATGTTTTTTAAAGAGGCACGGTCAAATCAAATGAGATGGTTTGGGAAGGATCAACTAAAAACAGCTCATTTAAACAATTTTCACAAGTCTTGTCACACCTGTGCACCTTCGATTTTATCAACATCTACAGTATGTCTGCAAAGACAAACAAACACACACTCCCATTCCCAGTAAAATAAAAAAGATGAGAGAAAGGAGACAGATCTCCGACGCTTAACATGCAGGAAGAATCTTTGACCCCTCAAAAGCATCTACTGCTGTCAAATGTTTTGGACATATCTTATCTTTGCGGATAAGCCAGAGGGTTATGCAAATGTGCTTTAGTTATGTACCACTGTAGAAATTGGTTAGCCTCCTAGGACAATTGTTTCTCAACCTTGGCCACTTTGAGATGGGTTGACTTCAACTTCCAGAATTCCCCAGCCAGCCAAGTTCTCCAACCAATTAGATAGGTTTTGGGCTCAACTCATGTCCTGGTTCAGCACCTGAATAAGAGTCAGCTCTTTAGGGTCTTCCAGAGAGCCAAGAGCATAAGGTTTTTCAACCTTTTTGACCCTCTGAAAGCCATGGCTGAAAAGGAAGACGTCTCAAGACTGACAAAGCAGAAGTTCAGCCAAAGATTGATCAGAAACATACTAAATGACTGGAAAATTTATGGAAAATTATAGGATAGATAGCAATAGCAATAGACTTATATACCGCTTCACAGTGCTTTTACAGCCATCTCTAAGCGGTTTACAGAGTCAACAATCTGGGTCCTCATTTTAATGACCTCAGAAGGAGGGAAGGCTGAGTCAACCTTGAGCCGGTCAGGATTGAATTGCTGGCAGTGGTCAGTGAGTTAGCTTGCAGTACTGCATTCTAACCACTGTGTCACCACAGCTCCAGCTTTTATAGTGAGGGGAGCCTGGGAAAAAACAACAAAGTACACCCACATTTAAAACTGGTGATTAAAAGTGTTCTTTCACATGCAGGAAAGTCCAGGCAGTTCAACTGAATATAAAGGTTTATTGCAAGCTTATGCTCTTTACAAGAACCTGAACTACTAACAATCAAAGCAAATAGGCGGTAGATAAGAGTCAGTGGAATTCAAGGTGGGAGGGACTTAGATCTCTTGTGGTGCAAAGGGACTCGATACTGATAACACATTTGACCCCTCCCTCGGGCTCACCCTAGTTATTTCCTACATGTTCCATGTATAATTTAAAAAAAATCTTTTTCCCCCAGCAGGGCTATTCTGTGCAATGACCCAGAGATGACCCATACGCCTGTCAATTTCCCAGGAGACACTTTCAAACTTAGGATAGAAAAAACAGCAATCCGAAGAGTTCCTGGGGAGTCTTTCCATTCTCTTCACAACCTGGAGTTCCTCTGGATGCCCTACAATGCCTTGGCGAGCCTCCGAGTGAGTAACTTTAGGGGCCTGTACCAGCTTCAGGAGCTCAGACTGGCGGGCAATGTTCTTACTTCCTTTCCATGGGAAACTCTTTCCAACATGCCTCAGTTGAGGTTGCTGGATTTGCATAATAATCAGATCGCCTCCATACCCTCTCATGCTGCTCAGTATATCCGGAACATCACTTATCTAGACGTCTCAAGCAATAAACTGATGATGCTCCCTCAAGAACTCATCGTGGTCTGGTCAAATCTCCAAGCTGTTCCATACTTCCTTAATGATCATTCCAAGATCATCCTAGGTAAGACTTTTGGGGGTGAGTAAAAGAAAAAGAAATCTCTGCCTACATGATCTATGGTCATAGATCCTTGGGTTTGATCTGGAGGAAGCTAGCTGAATTTGTTGTCCTTGGAATCCATGGAAGACCTATAAAGCCATCGCTGTTCCGTAGGAGCTGTGGGATTTCATTCATGATATCCAATTCAACCCCGATATTAACATTGAAGCAACTGCCTTCAGAGCAGATGTTGATGATGGATAGCAAAGGATGGGAATTTGTTAGCTGTTGAGCTCGGTAATTCTAACATGCTAGTTTTGGACACTGTCAAAAATGCTACCTTATTAAGAGTATTTAAGTAAGATTTGGTTGTTAAGCCAGCTGGCTTCTGAGTGGTAAAAAAAATGCAGAGACCCTCTTGTTTTTCATTTCAGGAGAAACAAATTATGTGGGCCACCTCAATCCATTAGACTGGATCCAGTTTCCATCCAGTTTATAGGCTGGATTCAGAATCAACCATACTTAGGGGAGATTCAATGGAAGCCTGGATTGGTTGGGCTGACCTTCACTGCTTTCCATGAACTTCTTCAAATGTGACTGAATGTGGATCTAATCAAATGTCTCTGACAGATAAGGTCTCTTTTAAAAAAAGGTGTGACATTCTTACATTCAAACACAATTTTTCATTTGAGCCTGGATGAGTAAGAATGCTTTATCTGCAGAGAAGACCACCTGTTTCATCTATAAGAGCCACGTAGAGAGAGCCTCTTTTAGCTTAATAAAGTCCTTAAAATGATTAAGAAATGAAAGGCACAACTTACTGTCTGTTTACTGCTCCCAACTCGATTGCAGAAAATACGACTTCAGCAACAGAGTGATCAATGCCTGGAATTCACTATGTGACTCTGTGGTTTCTTCCCCAAACCCCAAAAACTTTAACCTTAGACTGTCTACAGTCGACCTCACCCCATTCCTAAGAGGTCTGTAAGGGGCATGCATAAGCACACCACTGTGCCTACCGTCCCTGTCTTACTGTCCTATTGTCCTCATTTATCTGCACTTACTTTGCTTATGTTTATGTTTATACCTATACCTGCTATCTTGTACATGTTTGACAAACAAACAAATATATTTAAATGTTTGAAAAATAAATTCCAAAACGGCTGCATTCTTCAACCATGAACTGATTGTAGCCCTGCCCATCCCCCTGCCACCAGCTTTCAGCAGCTCCTGAAGTTACTTGCAGACCTTCTGCTGAATCAGAGGATCTTGTGGGATAATTCTAGGACTTTCCCTAACCCAGGAGAGTCAGATAAACTAAGGGAAAGCCGGTTCCTTCTGTTGATAGTTGAAGAAGCTACATTCCAGGGAAAAACCCTCTGGGATTTTAGATTTTAGATTTAGATTTATTATTAGAGTTGGAAGGGACCTTGTAGGTCATCTAGTCCAACCCCCTGCTCAAGCAGGAGTTCCTACACCATTTGAGACAGGTGGCAGTCCAGTCTCTCCTTGAAGGTCGCAAGTGTTGGGGCTCTCACAACCTCCGCTGGCAAGCTGTTCCACTGGTTGATCGCTCTCACCGTCAGAAAGTTTCTCCTCACTTCCAGGTTGAATCTCTCCTTGGTCAGCTTCCATCCGTTATTCCTTGTTTGGCTTTCTGGTGCCATAGAGAACAGCCTGACCCCCTCCTTTCTGTGGCAGCCCCTCAAGTATTGGAACACTGCTATCATGTCACCCCTGGTCCTTCTCTTCACCAGACTGGCCAAGCTCAGTTCCTGCAACCGCTCTTCGTATGTTTTATTTTCCAGACCCTTTATCATCCTGGTTGCTCTCTTCTGCACTTTCTCTAGGGTTTCAATGTCTTTTTTGTAGTGTGGTGATCAGAACTGGATGCAGTACTCTAGGTGTGGTCTGACCAAGGCTTTATAGAGTGGTACTAGTACCTCTCTGGTCCTTGATTGTATCCCTCTATTTATGCAGCTCGGGACTGCGTTGGCCTTTTTGGCTGCTGCTGCACACTGCTGGCTCATATCTAGTTGGCTGTCTACCAGGACTCCCTCTCGCAATCGCTGTTATTGAGTGTGGTTTCGCCTAGTTTGTATATGTATTTTTGATTCTTCTTGCCTAGGTGCAGAATTTTACTTTTCTCTGTGTTAAATTTCATTTTATTGGTTTGGGCCCAGTGTTCGAGTCTGTCGAGGTCCCTCTGGATTTTGAGTCTGTCCTCTGGGGTGTTTGCTATTCCCGCCAGCTTGGTGTCATCTGCAAATTTAGTTAGTTCTCCTGCTATTCCCTCATCTTGGTCATTTATAAAAATATTGAAGAGTACTGGGCCTAGGACGGAACCTTGTGATACCCCACTGCTTACTTCTCTCCATGTGGACTTAGAGCCATTGAGGACTACTCGCTTGGTACAGTTGGTCAGCCAATTGTTAATCCATCTGGTTGTGTAGCTGTCTATCCCGCTTTTTTCTAGCTTATGAAGGAGTAGGTTGTGGTCTACTTTGTCAAATGCTTTACTAAAGTCCAAGTATGTCTACTGCATTACGCTGGTCTACTAATTTGGTCACAGTGTTGAAGAATGAAATGAGGTTGGTTTGGCATGACTTGTTCTTAACAAATCCATGTTGGCTGTTGGTTATTACTTGGTTTGTTTTTAGATGATGGGAGATCTGGTTTTTAATTATTTTTTCCAGTATTTTCCCAGGTATTGATGTTAGGCTGATTGGTCTGTAGTTTCCTGGATCTGTTTTTTTACCTTTTTTGTAGATGGGGACCACATCAGCTCTTTTCCAGTCCTCGGGGAGTTCCCCTGTGTTCCAGGATTTGTGGAAGATGTGGTGCAGTGGTTCTGAAATGACTTCTGCTAGTTCTTTTAGGACTCTGGGGTGTAATCCATCTGGTCCTGGTGCTTTGTATTCGTTAAGTTCAGATAGGTGATCTCTTACTGTATTTTTGCTTAGGTTGAGTCTTGCTTCGAATCTGTTTTTTATATTTGTGTTACTGGGTAGTTGAGCTGCAGTTTCCTTTTGTGTGAAGACTGATGCGAAGAATGTGTTCAGTAACTCTGCTTTGTGTTGTCTGTTACTTCTTTGCCGTCTTCTCTCTTTAGTGGACCAACTGTTCCTTTGATTTTTTTCTTGTTGTTAATGTGTTGGAAGAAGCTTTTTTTATTGTCTTTGACTTTTGTTGCGAGTCTTTGTTCGTTCTGGGCCTTTGCTGTCCTGATTGTTTCTTTACAGATTCTGGCTGTCTGTTGGTACTCTGCCTTGGTTATGTGCCCCTCTTTCCATTTTTTGTATTTATCTTTTTTTCATTCAGTTTATCTGTGAGGTCTTTGTTTAGCCATGCTGGTTTCCTTTTGGATTTCTTGTTTTTCTTCCTCATCAGTATTGTGGTGTTCTGGGCTTTTATGATCGTGTTTTTCAGGATCTCCCAGGCTTCTTGAGTTGTTTTACCCTTTAGTACTTTCATCCAAGAGATCTTCCCCAAGTTTTCTCTGAGTTTATTGAAGTCAGCTTTTTTAAAGTCTGGGATATAAGTGTCGTTATGTTCAGTTATTTGTGTTTGCGTTATGGTGAATTTTAGTATTACGTGGTCACTCTCGCCCAGTGTTCCCACAGCTTCGACTCCTTCTATTGTTTCTTCTCTGTTTGTAAGTATTAAATCCAGTATGGCTGCCCCTCTAGTTCCCTCCTCCACTTTTTGGACAATGAAGTTGTCAGCTAGGCTGGTTAGGAATCTGTTAGATTTCCCACTTGGTGCTGAGTTGGT
The DNA here is from genome assembly GCA_023053685.1 of Diadophis punctatus similis. Lineage (NCBI taxonomy): Eukaryota > Metazoa > Chordata > Lepidosauria > Squamata > Dipsadidae > Diadophis > Diadophis punctatus. The sequence goes on from JALIGW010000017.1 coordinate 8,049,302, forward strand.
TTTCCAGTTGATATCCGGGTAGTTGAAGTCTCCCATTATTACAATGTTGTTTTTCTTGCATATGTTCTTTAGCTGGTTGGTAAAAAGGGTGTCCATTGTTTCTGTTTGGTTTGGTGGTCTATAGTAAACTCCTATTGTTCTGTTGTTCTTTTTTTCTTTTATGTTGACCCATATGCATTCTAATGGGTTTTCTTCCTTGGTTACTTGTAGCTCTGTAGCTACATAGTGGTCCTTTATATACAGTGCAACTCCACCTCCTTTTTTGTGTGATCTGGTTTTTTTGTAGAGTTTGTATCCTTTTATCTGTGTGTTCCAATCGTGTGATTCATCCCACCAAGTTTCTGTTATTCCAACTATGTCATGTGTACCTTTGTGCATTAACATTTCAAGTTCACCCTGTTTATTCCCTAGGCTTTGTGCATTTGTGTAGAGGCATTTGAGTTCTTTGTGCCTGATTGTGGCTGTTCTTTCTTTGTCTCTTGTTTGGCGTTTGAGTTTGTTTTCTTCCCCATCCCTTTTTGGTTCGTTGTTTGTTTTGTTTGCTTGGGGTCCATTTTTGGAGTTGGGTCCCAGGGATCCTGTAGATTGGTCACCCTCCCCTCCCCTTCCCTGGGCATGTAGTGAATAGAATAGAATACAATAGAATAGAATTGAATAGAAAATAGAATTGAATTGAATAGAATAGATTAGAATAGAATAGAATATAGCATAGCATAGCATAGCATAGCATAGCATAGCATAGCATAGCATAGCATAGCATAGCATAGCATAGCATAGCATAGAATATAGAATAGAATAGAACATAGAATAGAACAGAACAGAACAGAATAGAATAACAGAGTTAGAAGGGACCTTGTAGGTCATCTAGTCCAACCCCCTGCCCAAGCAGGAGACCCTACACAATTTCTGACAAATGGCAGTCTAGTCTCTTCTTGAAAGCCTCCAGTGATGAAGCTCCCACAACTTCTGAAGGCAACTTCTGTTCCATGGGTTGATTGTTTTAACTTTCTCCTTATTTCCAGGTTGAATATCTCCTTGATCAATTTCCATATTATTCCTTGACTGGCCTTCAGGTGCTTTGGAAAGTAGCTTGACCTCTTCCCCTCTGTGGCAGCCCCCCAGATATTGGAAGACTGCTATCATGTCTCCTCTGGTCCTTCTCTTCATTAGACTAGCCACGCCCAGTTCCTGTAACTGTTCTTCATATGTTTTAGCCTCCAGTCCCCTAATCAGTTGGCCATCTTTTCACCGGTAGTGCTTTGGGTTTGCTATTGTCACTTTGTGTGTCACATGACATAGAGCTTTGTGACTGCATCATTTAGTGATGGAGTCACTGGTCCCAATTACCACTGTTAAGCAAGCACTACCTGTCTTTTGGTTTTCAATAAAGAGAATATTTGTAGCTCAGGGCACTGGTGATGTCACCTAGTTTGGGTAATTAAACATCTACAAGGAAACAACCAAGCTCAGAGAGCACCAAGGACCCTTTGGTTTGGTTTTCCTTATTGGATCTTCACCATCTACCAGTGCAGAACTGCAGACTTAGAATTCAATAATTTGTTTCAGCATTAGATGGAACTCCCAATTATTCTCTTCTGATTTCTCGAGTTTATTTGGTTTCAGTAACATACCCTATTTTTCGTACAATAAGACACACTCCCCCCCAAAAAAAGTGGATGGAAATATCTGTGCGTCTTACAGAGCGAATGTTGCTGAAACTCCGCCCACCCACCGCTGCCCACCCTTCGGTCATTTTCGGCCTCTGTGCACCCCATTTTTGGCCCGTTCCAGGCAGCAGGGATTGCCACCACCACAACTGCCTATTGCCGGTGGCAATTGGCGGTGATAGGTGGCGGTGATCGGCGGTGGTGATCCCCGCAGCCTGGAACAGCTGATCAGCGGTATTACGGGAGGCCGATCCAACCGCCAATCAGCCGCTCGTGCTAAATCAGGCTGCGATAATGTGCTGAAGCTGACCAGGCTGTTTGCTGTTTGCTGCAAGGATGCTAGCCAGATGACTACCGATGGATGCTGGGAGGCAGAGGCAGATTTTTTTTTCTTGTTTTCCTCCTCTAAAGCTAATGTGCATCTTATGGTCTGGAGTGTCTTATAGTGCAAAAAATACAATAATAGGAAATGGAGTGAGAAAGAAGCTATTTGATTGTTGCTATTGTTAAAATTGAGAAAATACTTTCTGATCTCTGGTATATTATTAGAAAGCTACTGATGGATCATTAATTGCCTTCTGCCTTCAACTATTCTTGGAGATATATAGTCATTATGTGAAGAAAAAAGCCACAAAACTTTTATTTGGCTCTATCTGGCAATAAAATGGTATTTTTGCCAGGTTACATTCTGTGAACATTCGTCCAAGTGAAGCCAGCATTTCCTGGTCCTTTCCCTCCTATCACCTTTGGCCCTGAGATGCCCTTTTAATAAAAAATATATTTGCAAATTTGCCTAGTAAGGATAAAAATGCCTAATCCAGTTTAAACATCTGGCTGGCTGTATTACTACTACTGCTGCTGCTGCTGCTGCTGCTGCTGCTACTACTACTACTACTACTACTACTACTATATGAAGAATGGTTGAAGGAACTGGGTATGTCTAGCTTAATGAAAAGAAGGACTAGGGGAGACATGATAGCAGTGTTCCAATATCTCAGGGGTTGCCACAAAGAAGAGGGAGTCAAGCTATTCTCCAAAGCACCTGAAGGCAGAACAAGAAGCAATGATTGGAAACTAATCAAGGAGCGAAGCGACTTAGAACTAAGGAGAAATTTCCTGACAGTTAGAACAATTAATCAGTGGAACAGCCTACCTCCAGAAGTTGTGGGTGCTCCAACACTGGAAGTTTTTAAGAAGATGTTGGATAACCATTTGTCTGAAGTGGTGTAGGGTTTCCTGCTTTAACAGGGGGTTGGACTAGAAGACCTCCAAGGTCCCTTCCAACTCTGTTATTCTATTCTATTCTATTCTATTCTATTCTATTCTATTCTATTCTATTCTATTCTATTCTATTCTATTCTATTCTATTCTATTCTATTCTATTCTACTACTACTAATCACCTTGGGTGCAATCCCAAAACAACTGAAGCACAGCTTGGACTCCAACGGCATTGACAAATTTGCTATCAGTCAATTGCAAAAGGTGACCTGACTTGGACCTGTAACATCCACATCTGCCTATCCCGGGTCTTTAGGAAGGACTCGATAAGTGGATAAAAATGCCAGATCCAGTCTGAACATCTGTCTGACTGCATGACAAACCATAATAATAGCTTTGTCTGAAGCTACAATGTTTTACTATGAGTTCCTATTGAAATTCAGTTCAGATCCTTTCTAAATAGCCATGCTTCAATTAATTGCTACTTCAAGATTTCCTTCCTTCCTTCCTTCCTTCCTTCCTTCCTTCCTTCCTTCCTTCCTTCCTTCCTTCCTTCCTTCCTTCCCTCCCTCCCCCCTCTCTCTTTCTTTCTTTCTTTCTTTCTCCCCTCCCCTCCCCTCCCTTCCCTCCCTTCCCTTCCCTTCCCTTATTACTTACTTACTTTTTATGCCATCTACTGTAAGGCAACTCTGGATGGCTTACAAGTAATAAAAAGACAAATAGAAAAATAATTATATTATTAGAATTAAAATTTTAAATCTATGCAAAACACCAAGAGTAAGAGATGGACAGCATGAGGATGAGGTCTTCTTATCCCATCAACCAGCTTCAGTGGTGAGTGCACCCATTGGGGGTCAAAGTCAACCAGCAGAGCCAAGTTTTGCTTCCCTTCTGGTATCAAAAGTGTGAGAGCAGCTCTCGCCTCCAGTGGTAGAGTGTTCCACAGGATCAGGGCCACAGCAGAAAAGGCTTTGCAGACGGCGTCATTCCCCAGAGCCTCTGTGTGGAAGGATCAAGCAAGTTTTGAATAATTGAATAGCAAATCTTTTTGTTGTATGTCTGCAAACACTGAATGGTGCCATTTAGGATCAAGGGAAAAAGATGTGCCAGGTAGAAGCCCCACCTGAGTGTTCACAGATCTCCTGGAACCCTTGGGGATCCCTTTCGATGATGTAATGGTTGGCCCGAGTCTAGGACAAATCGCCACGACCTACTGGAATAGAACCATTAAAGAAAGAATGCAAAAAGAGGGACAAAATGAAATGTGAATGACAAAAATTAAAATATTTATTCATTTATTTTAAATAATTAAATTGAATTGTTAAATTGTCCTGTGGCGAATTGTCCCATTCCGGGTTGACCCTCCCAACGGCTTCTCTTCCCAGGCCTACAGGACAACCCGTGGACGTGTGACTGCAGCGTCTATGAAATGGCTCATTTCCTCAACTTCCAGTCCCCCAACATAGCCTTCATTGAGCCAAAGCTGAGGTGCTTCAACCCTGAAAAGCAGACTAGACTCTTCTTCAGTCAAGTGGAGCTGAGGAAGTGCCAGAGTCCAGTTGTCCACACCTCGGTGGCTAAAGTGAAGAGCATCCTGGGAAGCACAGTTCTGCTGCGGTGTGGGACCACGGGGGTGCCCGTTCCAGAGCTGAGTTGGAGAAGAGCGGATGGGAAACCCTTCAATGGAACAGGTTGGTCCTCCCCTTCCATCGTATCTGCCTGAGCTAAGGACAGAGGGAAGCAATTATAATCCTTGGGCGTCGGACAAAGCAACTGCAGGTAGTCCTTCCCTCAGGATCACAGCTGGGACTGGAATTTCAGTTACACATTGGTGCGGTTGTAATGACTGGACCCGATTTTTACAACCATTTTCACAGTGGTTGTAAAGTGAATCACCACAGTTATCAGGTGAACCATGTGTTCATTAAGCAAATCTCCGATGGACTTTTCTCTTTGTGGGAAACCAGACTACAAAACATATTCTGAAAAGTTATCTTAACATTCAGAATTTTTCAAAAATTGTTTTAACGTTTAGAATATGCACATGTGACCTCAGGACGCTGCAACCGTCCACCTGATTGCCAAGTACCCCAATTGCAATCACGTGGCTGCAGGGGTGGTAGTGAAACACTTTTTTCTGAGCCCGTTGTATCTTTGAACCGTCATTAAATGAATGGTTGTAAGTTGAGCACTACCTGTATATTCCTGACAAATTCTGGATGTTAAAACAACTTTTCAAAATATGTTTTAGAAATGTGTCAGGACTGTGAGGAGGAGACTGTAACATGTGAAGACATGCTCCAAGGATTGGTCTGCAATTCCTTAAAGCAGTTGTGTCTTTTTCCAGGAAAGAGAAGTGTAGTTGCAAAATAATTCCACAAAATTATGCATTTGCTTTAAAGAAATGCAGGTCAATGTTACACAGATTTTGAATCCAAGATGTTACACAATCTCATTTTCTATACTATCTCTTCTTGTCCCTTTCCATAACACTATAAATATAACAGATTAAATAAGCAGACCTTGAAAAAGCACTTCTGTTTTTAATTGATTGCATTTTTCTAAACTACACCATTAGAATTATTTGAATCAGTTAGCTCCTAACTAATTGAAATAATCCCCTAAAATAAAAATGCAAATAAAAATACAAATACCATTAAAAATAAATTCCTTAGAAATGTAAGCCATCAAATACAACATCTTCCAAGAGCTTATTTTTGCAACTTTTATCTCTTCTCTCTCCAGTACATCAAGAAATTTCCAGTGACGGAATAAGATGGTCTATTTTAGAACTTTCGGTTGTCTCTTATCTTGATTCTGGAGAATACATCTGCAAGGCTGCAAACTTTCTTGGAGCCACTGAAGCTTTTATCTCCTTGATTGTCACCGATTCTAAGAGCATAGACGATCCTGGGGCAGATTTGAAAGGAGTGTGGAAAGGACACATCAAGGGGATAGAAACAGCAGCTTACAAGGACAATTTGGTAGGAGGACACATCATGACAACTTCAACATTTCCGACTTTGCACATTATTTCAGGTCAGGCCAACACAGAGAGGAATCTGGTGCTTCGAGATCAGGCCCTAAATATGAAAAGCGACCCCAAAAATATTTTAGCAAGTCTGCCCACTCCTAACCCAGAATCCAAATGCCTGGTGAGGTCAGTCAGAGTAATCGGAGACACCGATCATAGCGTCTCCTTGGCTTGGAAAGCTCCTCAGGCCAACAATAGCACCATGTTCAGCATCCTTTATGCCATCTTTGGAGAAAGGGACATGCACAGAATCAACGTGGAGCTGAAGAAGACCAGGACTACCATCAATGGTTTGATGCCCAAGACCAAATACATTGCATGCGTCTGCGTGAAGGGACTCATACCCAAGAAGGAACAGTGCATCATTTTCTCAACAGACGAAGTCGCCAGCGCTGGTGGAACCCAAAAACTGATCAATGTGGTGGTCATTAGTGTGGCCTGTGTCATCGCCGTCCCTCTCACCCTAGTGGTCTGTTGTGGGGCCCTGAAGAGACGCTGCAGAAAATACTTCTTTCAGAAACCCAAAGACATTCAGGATTCTTACGTCACTTTTGAAGCCATCTCTCCGGGAACCAAAACGAAGGAGATGGGAGGAGAATACTTGACTCACCACATTCCCGATGAGTCTAATAGGTTACTCTCATCAAGATCCAGTGTGGACTCTGAAGCAGTTGCAAAGGCAGATGGACGGCTGAATGAGGACTTCTGCTGATACTGGCTTCTTCACAACTTGACAAGTGTAATTCTGTCTTTGTATTTGGCGGTCCCTCTTTTGCCTGAGGTCTCTCATGCCACACACACACACACACATGTTTCATACAAAAACACAGTGTATAGCTTTGCTGATGTTCTTTTTTAACTTAAAATCTCAGTAGCGTAAATATATTATGAGCAAGTTTCCTGGGACTCCCCCCCCCTTTGATATTCCGAGATTCCTATAATCCACTAATGGCTCCATTAATATTTTATGGAAGAACGGGTTTTTTAAATTAATTAATTAATTAATTAATTAATTAATTAATTAATTAATTAATTAAAAAAATCCAAGAAGGGAGAAGGAGAGAAGAGAAAACAAAGAAGCAGGAGATACTTGTTTATATGTTCTGTAAATTTCAGGAAGGAAGTAGATTTTAAATCAAAGCCTTAAGGGCATGAAGGCTGAGTAAGGCTGCATTTGTGCGAGGGAGATACTGTACTAATGGCATTTTTAGGACTGGGGTTCTGATATAAATTCAAGTTCTCTTCCACAACCTCACATTGTTTTATCCCTACCAGTTTCTAAATGTTGTGTGTTGCTTAAAAGGGATTCGTAAACTAAAGGATCAGAGGGAAAGAAGTCAGCTGCACTATCATACATACCCATCTGGCATCTTAGACCGATTTTTCCTTTTGGCGAAATGAATTCAGATCAATAAAGAAATGTGTTTACATATATATGTTGAAGCTGATGTATATTATGGTGTCTCATCCTCACTCAGTTTTGAAGTCCGTTACATGATAGTAGAGAACCTCTGTAAGGATTGCCTCCACATCCACTTACAAAGTACGAACTTCTGAGACAGGTAGTTCAAAAGGATTCCTTTATTAGCAGCTGTGGTAACAACCCATTCATTCAAAGCAAGATCTAATTACCCTTAGGCAAAGGAAGTACATTTAAACCTTAGCGCCCCTCCCCATTAGGCAGAATGCAAATCCAGACCAATACACAAGGTGTGAAAGTCCTCTATTCTGGGAATCCGGATGAGTGTACATTTCCACAGAGCCCTTTCCGTTCAAACTAACTTACATTGCCCCTCATAAATCCTATCCTAAGATAAAGAGGTTCCCAGATGTCTGGCGCCTGGATATATGTTGTAAACGTCAGTTGATCCAATCAATGCTGATCAATCAAACCCAAGACCCCCCTTCTCCTTTTGAATGGCAGAGTCGCTGGATTCTGACAACCTCTTTAGCTCAGACACAAACTTTTGGATTCTAGACTCAGTTACAGTGACTGTTTATTGAAAACATTTATATAGCTACTCTTCTGGCACCAAACGCTGGCCTTCTCTGAACCAAGAGATAAAACCACATCTACATCCAATAAAAACATTGCAATCAAATATGTTAAAACCATTCCCAAAAGGTATTTTTCCAAAAGGTAACTGGACTTTGTTCTTTTCCCCCCCTTTGAACACATGTTGCTTCTCATCCAAGAAGCTTCTTCAGTTCAGAAAGTCCAGGTGCCTTTTGGAAAAGCAGCTTTGGGATAATCATGACCTGGATGATTGAAAATCTCCAAAGACAAACAAAAAAATTGTTTTCCAACAGACACTTGTTACCAGATTAGGCAATGCACTGATGACGTTACCTCGCCAAGATGTACAAATATGAGGTCAACATTTAGAGAACTCACTTTATTTTCACTGTTATAAGCCAGGTGTCATCCTTATTAAATACACCAGACTAAGAAGCTAATGCCGTATAGTTGAAGAATACTTGTATTGTAATAACTACAATAACAGAATCTTGCAAGTCCAAATGTGCTTCCCCTTCTTCCTTCGCTTGATTTTGGAGTGAACTGGGATAGGCCGCATCTGAAATATCTCCTCAAGCCAGTCTTTTTATCAGATCTTGGTAGTGGCTCTTCCTGATGTCCTTCAGGACCATTTGCTACTTCATCTACACCAGGATTCATGGAAACGTTGGTTGCTTCTGACCTGAAAATAAAAATAATAAAAAGTCTATGAAGATTGAGTGCCTTATCAATCCCTCAGAGATCAAGCAGCCACACCTCTTATGGCTCTGCTTCAACATACCTGATTCAACAATTCATCTGTCAGTGGAAAAACAAAACAGGACCCATTCCTCTGGGGTTTTTTTGACAGACATCACTTTGGTCTAGCTAAAGAATGTCAGTTGTTCCTTGAAAACATCGATCAACCTTGGTTTTTGTTAAAAAAAAAAAGTAACCGTTGAGTGGGATGGGTGACATTAAGTTGCTTCCTTTTTGGAAACTGTGAAGCACTGTTGTATCATTTTGATGCACTACTATTTGCTTAGCTCTATTTATGCATGCAGTTTTCCTTTATTAATTGATGAGTCTGAGGGAATAATATAGGGACAGTTTTTTTTTAAAAAAGAAATTAAACAGAACATGGGATTTCACTGAATCCGATGCATATAGTAATGAGAACTGCCGATGACATTGGAATTCAAAGTTGACATTTTATGAAACAGTGATATGCCTTCAGATTTGCTCATGGCATGACTGATAGTCTGAATTTCTTACAAATGTCAGCATTTTTTATGAATAGATTTACAATTTATGGTAGATGGTTCTAATGTACAGGACTTTGGCTGGTGGATACATTTGAAGTTGTGGGTAAGCATCAGATATTTTCTCATAAAAAGACTGCTGTAGAGGCACGGATGGAAGCTGACCAAGGAGAGATTCAACCTGGAAGTGAGGAGAAACTTTCTGACAGTGAGAGCGATCAACCAGTGGAACAGCTTGCCAGCGGAGGTTGTGAGAGCCCCAACACTTGCGACCTTCAAGACGAGACTGGACTGCCATCTGTCTCAAATGGTGTAGGAACTCCTGTTTGAGCAGAGGGTTGGACTAGATGACCTACAAGGTCCCTTCCAACTCTAATAATAAATCTAAATCTAAATCATTGGCAAGAGGGCATTGTTAGGTTTTGTAGTGGGCAAACTGAGATAGTTATACTGTAAGTAATGTGCTTGATATCCTGAAGAAATTATCTCCAAGACCCCAATCTACTGCTTATTTTAAACCTACAGCTGATTCTCCTTCAACACACATACACCCCAACATTTGTGGTCCCACCAAATCAATAACCAACACCAAGACTCTGACTCATAGGAAGAAAGGCATGAACCCTAAGAATATTGTCAGTATTCTTTGTGTTTCAAAGTGGTGTGAAGTAGGATTATAATGCTCACTCTGTAGGTAACAATATCTACACAGGTCTGAAGCAGGATGCATAGATTCAGACCCAACTGATTGAAGTCTCTTCCTACTATGGCCATTTCTGGTTTTCCTTATAAAGTACAAGGTGATGTTCTCAAGATTAAACAGTAATGAAATACAGTAGCTAAGTTCAGGGTAGAAAAACACAACGCCTAATGGATTATTTTCTAATTACAGTTGCTACTGTGACAATACTAGATAAAGAATGAAGACACCATCCTACTGTTGCATGCATTCTGAATTAGAATATCCACAGGAAAAGGAGATTCCCCTCTTATTTCTTTGACCATTTTGGTCAAAGACCTTGTCTTTGAAAAGGAGCATAGTGGCTCAGGTGGTTAGGAGACTGGGTCAACAAGTCTGTGTTTGAGACCCAAGTGCTGCTGCATGATGGGCTGAGTTCCTGCCATTTGCTCCAGCTCCTGCCCACCTAGCAGTTTGGGAGCGAGTAGATGTATAGGTACCACTTCAGTAGGCATGTTAATGGGGAAATTAAAGGAGCCCCCAATTGAGCGTCCCCTCAGCAAGGTGATGCCATTGACTAATCTTTCAATCTGGAAGCACTTTGGTGCTTCCAACACGAATATATGCTCTCCAAAGATTTGTTTGGCTGAAAGTGTTGTGGCCTGCCAGCAGCCTGTGCAGCTGGTAGCTGATTCCGACAGAGATGAGGTTGGTGTGGTGATTCGCCAGCAGCCTGTGCAGCTGGCACCTGCGTTGGACAGTGAGGAGGCTGGAGAAGACTTGGTGCCAGAGGCAGGGCTTCAACCAGGACCTTCAGAACCTCCAGAGACTGTCATGAGGGCAGAAGAAGAGGAAGAAGAAGAGGAGGACCCTGTTCTCAATGTGCGCAAGCGCAGAGCTGCCAAAAGGCAGGAATGGCTCCTCAGGAGAAGGACTACTCGGGAGTAAGGCTTGGGGATAATTGGCCACTCCCATAGCCTATTTAAAGTGAGGAAAAGGCTGGCCAATTTGCAGGAAACAACTCCATTCATTCCCGTTTGGTCTTTGACTTGAAAATTCCTGTTCGGCTCTTGTTTGAAAAGCATCCAGTTTCCTGCAAATTGCTTCTGGGCATTTTGCCAACAACAGTAAGATTGAGTGGTTTATCTCCTGTTATCAGACAGACTCTGGGTTCTTGTTTCTTGGACTATTGCCAGCTGTTAAGAACAGCGGTTGCACAGAAAAGACTGATTTACCATTTCATTGACTTTAAAAATGACTACTAAGAAAGTTAATTAGTAGTTTGTAATTATTAAAACAAGGTTTGTTCGAACAAGGTTTGTGCTATCTTCCTTGGTTCGGCAGCTGGGTCAGAACAGAAAGAGCTCAAGGTTTATAATTCTGGGAATTTCTCTCTCTGTCTCCCTCTCCCTCCACCTCTCCCACCACCTCCACTTCTCTTTCCCTCTCCCTCTCTCTTCCTCTCTCTTTTCCTCTCTTTCTGTCTCTCCCCTTCCCCCCTTCCCCTCTCTTCCCCCCTCTCTCTGTCTCCCTCTCCCCTCCCTTTCTCTCTTTGCCCATCTCCCTCTTTCTCTCTCCCTCCCTTTCTCTTTCTGCCTCTCGTTCTGTCAGACTTGGCCCAGCTTGGTCCTTTAGGAAAAGAAACACTCTCAACTTCATTTGTAGCAAAAAGATTACTTTTACTAAAAGCCAAGTGGTTACAGTAAGCAAAGACAGAACTAAGAGTTTGTGCACAAAGATTCCATAATTAACTTTCCCTTTTTCGTCCCCCCCTGTTATCTCCCCATTGTCCAGTCACATTCAAAGATGTTTCTGTAACTGTCCCTGCAGGGGTTGGCTAGATGGAGAGATGTTACATTCCATTCCCAGGTCCATGGCCCTGGGATGTCTCAGGGCAACACGAACCATCTCCCTTTCAGTCCCACCCCCCTTCCCACAGATCCCTCCCATTATAGCATATGGCAGACTGGCATCTAAGCGAGGCATAGTTGCAAGGGAAGGAGGCAGGTCTGACACTCTTTCGCTGTATCTGTCACCAACCAACCAACCAACCAACCAACCAATGTTCTGGTCCTGTAGGGTGGTATTTAATTAAATTAAAGCAGCAACTGGACAAAAACTCTGATTTCCACTGAGGTTTGGAACAATGACTTTTGTCTCAACATACGTCCTTACAAAAATCATCATAATGATGGGATCCCCAATTATAACTTTAAAAAAGCCAACTAAGATCTCATAGACACCGACCTCTTATCTCTTGATTGGCAATCTCTATTCACTGACTGCAATACTGCTGAAGACCATTACAACATTTTTTGCTTGAAATCAAAAGAGTCATTAAACTATACGTACCACTAATAACCCCCAAAACCAGAAAAAAACAAATTATCCATAACAATAAGGAAGCTCCAATCAGAAAAAAAAATCTCTTTGGCAAAAAAACAAAACTGGCTATGTAGCTAACTTTAAAAGCCGCTACAAAACCTTATGCCATCAGATAAAGGCAGAATGCACCAATTACCACTGCAAACAAGAGAAAAATCTCCTGCGCACGAAATCAACCCGTATGTTGTATAATTTTCTAAACAACAAACTTAAAGACTTGAGATCCATCCCACCCCTAAAAGGACCTAACGGTAAAGACTGTAATGATGAAACCCTTAAAGCCAACATTTTTAACACATTCTTTGGCTCAGTCTTTGTAAACAGCAATGGCTCATGCCCAATATTTCCTAGTTGCACCACAGATAATTACAACGATCTAATACATATCAACTTTACAGAAGATAATATTGAAAAACCACTACGCAGTATAAAACCATCACTATCTATTGGACCTGATGGACTATGTGCCTACTTCTTAAAAAAGCTTTCCACTGCCATAGCAGAACCTCTAAGCATAATCTTTGAAAAATCTCTCAGGGGCGAAAAATCGCCTAACCTATGGTCACTAGCCACGGTCATCCCTATCTTCAAAAAGGGAGACCCCAGACTAGTTGAAAATTACAGACCAATCTCTTTATGTTACATCACCTGCAAAGTCATGGAATCAATCATTCCTATTATCCAACTATCTACTGCTGACCTCACCCCATTCCTAAGAGGTCTTTAAGGGGCATGAATAAGCGCACCAATGTGCCTACCATCCCTGTCCTAATGTCCCCTTTTATTTGTATCCATTTCATGTATTAATAACCATGTATTAATCATGTATTAATAACTATATCTGTTATCTATATGCTTGACAAAAAAATAAAAAAACATGCCTAATCTTTTCCTTTCGTCAATGTTGCTTTTGCTGAAAAGATCAAATAAAAGACAGTAGATGGCAGCAAAACCATGGAGATTCTCCCCCTGAAGGGGAAATAAAATCTTATTTTATATCAATATTTTTTACAGGTTAAGAAGTTCAGACTTGTTTTCAATTTCTTTTCGGAGAGATGCAGATTTACCACTGGTACAATGTATATCTTGGTTCCTGGATTATTTTAATAACATTTTTGTTACTGTTCATATTTATGCCACAACGAAATGGTTCCTTTGCAAATATTTACTTTCAAACCCCTCAAGATTTACATATTATAAAAAAGAATTTCAAACATGGGGCTCATAATAGCTGCTGTCTCTAGATGTCATTAGAGAATTTAGGATTTTTCCTTTTGAGATGTGCCAGCTAGCCCTGCACTGATACATTCAAAATCACACAGCACACTTGATACTTATTCTATCAAGCAAGACAAGAGATGACCACTTAGCAATTAAATTGGTATTTTCATAGTGGGGTAAAATTTTGTGCAGTTAGTGGTGTTCATTTAGTATTATCATGAGCCCTGGTGGCCCAGTGGTTAGAATGCAGTATTGCAGGCTGACTCTGCATTCCACTGCCAGCAGTTCGATTCTCACCAGCTCAAGGTTGACTCAGCCTTCTATCCTTCCGAGGTTGGTAAAATGAGGACCCAGATTATTGGGGGCAACATGCTGACTCTGTAAACCACTTAGAGAGAGCTGTAAAAACTCTGTGAAGTGGTATATAAGTCTAAGTGCTATTGCTATCATCAATATCCCAATGGGTATTGAAATATTGGACTTTCTTTGTTTTTCCTTCTGAAAACATTTAGCCTCACCCAAGAAGCTTCTTCAGTTCTAAATTCAGTTCTAACTGAACTTAGAACTGATTGTTATTGTTATTGTTATTGTTGTTGTTGTTGTTATTGTTATTGTTGTTGTTGTTATTGTTGTTATTATTATTGTTGTTGTTATTATTATTATTTTAATAAATAGTGTTATATAATATAATATTATTATATTAATAAATAAATAATAATTAATAATGATATAATAAAGCCTTAGTTAGACCACACCTAAAGTTCTGCATCCAGTTTTGGTCACCACACTATAAAAAGATATTGAGACTCTAGAAAAAAGTGAAAGTGAAAAAGTGCAGAGGAGAGCAACCAGGATGATTTGGGGGCTGGAGACTAAAACATATGAAGAACGGCTACAGGAACTGGGCATGGCTAGTCTAGTGAAGAGAAGGACCAGGGGAGACATGATAGCAGTCTTCCAATATTTGAGGGGTTGCCACAGAGAGGAGGAGGGGGTCAAGCTATTTCCCAAAGCCCCTGAAGGCCAGACAAGGAATAATGGATGGAAATTGATCAAGGAGAGATTCAACCTGGAAATAAGGAGGAATTTTCTGACAGTGAGAGCAATCAACCAATGGAACAGAAGTTGCCTTTGGAAGTTATGGGAGCTTCATCACTTGAGACTTTCAAGAAGGGATTGGACTGCCATTTGTCAGAAAGGTCTCCTGCTTGAGCGGGGGGTTGGACTCGATGGCCTACAAGGTCCCTTCCAACTCTGTTAAACTGTCTAATCTGTCTAATCTGATGTTAGAACTGAAGAAGCTTCTTGGATGAGAAGCAAAACATTTTCAAAGGAAGAAAAAGCAAGAAAGCCCAGTTGCTTTTGGGGGGGGGGAGGGGAAGCATCTTTGGAACAATCATGATCTAATTGATTGAGAATCTCCATAGACCTCATCAATATCCTCAATGAACTGCCACATTAGAGGTTTAATAGACATATGGGCTGATGAAATCCATACAGAAGATATTTGCCTAATGAGATAGCAGACCTACAGCTGGAAGAGATTTTTCATACACAATAAAAGTCCCCACAGGAGTCTCAGCAGTGATTCTTTGCCAATTAGACCAAATTGCAGAGAGAGATTATTTTGGCATGATGAACTGTGTCAGGGGGATAACAAGAAATCAGATTTATTGCACTCTACATGGCTGCCCATCTTGGACAACTGTGATTATGGGCAGTGTACAGTCAGCAAAAAAGTTAGCAATAACAAAGTACAGTTAAAAACCACCACCACAAAATAATAATAGACAATTGGAACCCAGATTTCTTTCACACCCCTCCAGGGAGGAGTACCAATCAACTTGGCCTGGAGTCCTATCATTCATTTGTTTTCCGTTTCAATTTTTTTGATAAGATGCTTTGCAAAGAACAACTACGAACACCAGTCAAGACGTAGGCCAGCCACGTAATTGTAAACTACGTCAACGTTATTGCTTCCATTCAGATTCTGGTTTTGATCATTTTTATTTTTTTCACTTTTGACTTTCGAGTCAGGCTTTACTGCTGGTGACCACATAGTCAAGCTCATGCAGTTCTCCAGGAGACATTGCCATAGCTATATACTGCAGGCCACCCAGCCAAACAGAGGAAATAAATGAACTTTTTGCAAATCAGTTAACTAAAGTGCACTAAGGAAGCACAGTGCAATAGCAATGGGGAACTTTAAGTACCCTGACATCAACTGGGGGGCAAACTCTGCACCAAGATCAGATAGGTTCCTGACAAAGCAAGTTTGTCTCCCAAAAGGTAGGAGAAGGGAACTAGAGGGTCAGCCATACTGGACTCAGTTCTCACTAACAGAGATGAAATGATAGAAGGCATTCAAATTGCAGGAACCTTATTGAATGTGTGTGAAAGTGATGATTCAATATTGGTATTCAACATTATGTAAAGTGCAAGGAATAGGCACAAAAAAATCAAACTATGATCTTGGACTTTAAGAGAACTGATTTCAAAAAACTTAGAGAGAGCTTGAGAAAGATTCCATAGATGAAAATCCTCAAGGGGAAAACAACCCAAGAAGCTTGGGAAACTTTGAAGAGTCAGATTATAAAAGCCCAGTCTAGCACAATACCAATGAAGAAGAAAAATAAGATATCTCAAAAGAAACCAGGATGGCTGCCCAGAGAACTAGGGTCTCCTGCTTGAGCAGGTGGTTGGACTAGAAGTCCTCCAAGGTTCCTTCCAACTTTGTTATTCTGTTCTGTCTTAACTTCCAGGAATGTCTTGGCTGGCGATTCATTTCAATTTATTTTTGAATAGAATATATTCTCCATTTAGCATTGCAGTATGTTACCTAAGCTTAACAGATACTTCTTGCACAGAAACACATTGCACACAAGTCCTTCAGAAGCAGTTTTACCCTACTGCTAAGAAAGATTAGATCTAATAGGATTTGGGACGCTTGTTCTCTCTGTTGCAAAACCTAATCATATTGATTTACTGAGGAAGAAGATGGAACTCACCAGTCACATGTTTTCCCTTATTTTGTTTTTTTACTTCTCTGGGATAAATCCAGCAACTTTGGATTGTG
This sequence comes from Diadophis punctatus similis, assembly GCA_023053685.1. NCBI lineage: Eukaryota > Metazoa > Chordata > Lepidosauria > Squamata > Dipsadidae > Diadophis > Diadophis punctatus. Next base: position 8,065,841 of record JALIGW010000017.1, read on the forward strand.
TCACCGGATGCTCCTGTTTTAACGATACATTTGGAAGGTAAGAATATTTGACAACAGTATAATATTGAATAACTTCCTATGGGGACATTCAGCCAAGGTTTGTCATGAAGTGAATATATTAATAAATATTCGGGCTGACAGCCCATCCAGATTTCAATATAGAAGAGGGGAAACTTGGATATGATTGATCAGCAGACACCATTCCTTGGTTTTCAGTGGAAATGTTTGCCTGCCAACAGCCAGATTCAACCCAGATGTATATTATTATATGATTGAAATATATGTATGTGATTTATTCCTGTAATATTGAGAGATTTTGGATATTGTAGAAATCATGGTTTGTGTTTTATAACTTGGAAATGAAGAATAACCAATATCACTGTTAGGGTTACGGAGTGAAGGAGGGAAGTGAAAATCCACTGGGTTGTATGACACAATACAGAGTGAATTAAAAATGAATGCAAGCTACCCATCACAACATTGTTCCATTTTCTGATTTAATTTTTAGGAGTTTGTTTTGTGTATCAACATTTTTGAGAAAGATCCCAGAGGAGATCCCTCAAGATATCAAAAAAATCAGAATTGAAAATTCTTTGCTGACCGAATTGTTCCGCGGCATCTTCTCTAATGTTAGCAGCTTGGAATACCTCTGGCTTAATTTTAATAACATCACAGTGATGGATCTAAAAAGTCTGGAGCACCTGAAGGAGCTGAAGGAGCTGAGAATTCAGGGGAACCGGTTGCGTTCAGTACCGTGGACAGCGTTCCGAGATACACCAGCTTTAGAAATCCTTGATCTGAAATGCAACAAGATTGATGTCCTACCAGAACATGCTTTACGCTACCTTTCCAGGTTGACCTACTTAGACTTATCTTGCAATGAGCTTACTGTCATCTCCAAAGAAGTGTTCTATAATTGGCCTGTCTACCAAAACCTCCAGCAGCTGGAGAAGAAAGCAGAAACCGTTTCTAGTACCGTCTTGTCTTTGCATGATAACCCGTGGATTTGTGACTGCCGTCTGCGAGGGTTTGTCCAGTTCATCAATTCTATAGGCCCACCAATGGTCCTCATAAATTCCTATTTAACGTGTGCAAATCCTAAATCTAGGGCAGGCAAATACTTCCATGAAGTGGAGCTGAACAGCTGCAGGAGACCTTCTGTGACATGTTCCAAACCAAATATTACGGTGTTTCTTGGAGAAAATTCAACATTGACTTGTTTGGTAAAAGCTAATCCTTCTCCAAAGATTTGGTGGAACTATCCATTAAAACACTTACGGGGGCTTAATGGTGAGTGTGATTCCAATCTAAAATATTTAATGTAAAATATTCTTATTTTATAACAACTGTGAATTTCGGCAAGTAATTTTTCCTTCCTCTTCTTTGAAATTCTTTTCATTGGTGATTGGTCTCAATACCAATTATGCTGGTTTATTTACCTTATTAATGCCTCTTGAAAAAGCACCTTTGAGTTGCCAATGTTTAAACACAAAGCCTACCCAAGACCTGAACCATTTTCATACAAGTAAAAGTCACCCTAAGTCTGCTATTAAAATTAGGGCAAAAATAGCAGATATTTTTTATCAGAATCTCTTCATTTTTATTTGTTTATTATTTATTAAACCAATTTTATATAGCTGCCCAACTCACATATAGGTGACTACAAACAGCTTATAGCATTTAAAAATCCAGCACATTAAAAAAAGATAAAGAATCCCATCCCATCCTCTCAACACAACTCAACTGGATCAGCACCATGTTCATTTCTGCGCCCCTGCCCTGCTGACCAAACCAGGATTTTAGGACCCTTTGGAAAAGGAGCAGTATAGGGGCTCATTTGTATCATGGGATGAATTATGTTCCATAGAGAAGGAGCCACTCCCAAGAAGGCCCTTTTTCGTCGGACATGCTTAATCACTAGTACCCATAACATATCCTGCCTTCCCAGTTTTTCTTAGACTTACCCCTTGCTATGTTTGAGCTTTTTAAAGTTCAAAACAGCATAACCCTGGTTTTGATTTTCCCTATTTTATATTTAGAGCAATCCTATAACATAGATAAGAAAATCTGGTGGATACCTCAGAGTGACCAAAGATTTAAGCCTGAGTTTTCCGAATCTAACTCTGTGCCACTGATTTTCATCACTGTTCAATGTATTATTACATTGGGGAGCCTCACTCCCTTTTTAGCATCCCATAATTTATTGCCTAATAAAAGTTGTTTCACAACATAACATCCTTCCCTTTCCACCCCTCCAAATCAGAATGTCAGTCACGGGATGCTGGCTTCAAGGCATAAACTTAATCCGATGGATAATTTTCTTTACAAAAAGTCCCACACTTAATATTTGTCCTCTGCGGTTATAATAATGAAGTCTTAGGTACTGGAAAGTCTTGTCCAAGACCCTGTAAAATCACTGCCTGTAAGAATAGGCATGACTGATTTACATAGACAAAGTGCTTGAGGCAATAATCTAAATTCTAAATTTCCAACTTAGAGGACCCTGATTGGATTGAATTGGGTTTTTTTCCATGTTGATGAACCATTGATCACTGTGGCAGAGAGTCAGTATACAGTATATCATCTGCTTTCTTTTATTTTTTTGAAGTCTGTTCTGTACATCGGCTGTGATACAGTACATAATATTTATCACAGGGACTAAGGATCCTTAACAGTATTGAGCTGTGGCCATTAAGCACAAGGAAATCATGATTACCTCCAATTGAAATTAATTTGACTTAGCTGAGGAACACTTAAATCCTTTTTCTCCCTTCTTCAGCATCCCTCATGCTTTTTCAAAACATATCTATCCTTTTTAATATTATCGAAAGCTGAAAGGCAGAAACGGATGTATTAGGCAGTATTACGTAATTCATCTTTACATATCTGAGGATTTATTTATTTTGGTATTCTTATATGCTGCCCAACTCCCGAAAGACTCAGGGTGGCGTACAACAGAGAAAAATACAAGAATAACCAAACTTTAAATATCAATTAAAAACAAATATAAAAATTTAAAAACACAGTATAAAAAAACAACGAACAACCATTCAGCAACCATACATACTTGGGGGTGAGCTCGAGTGGATTAAGCTCTACCCCCAGCCTGCAGGAAAAGCCATGTCTTAATGGCTTTTCGGAAGGCCAGCAGAGTGGGGATAGTTCGGGTCTCTGGGGGAAGTTGGTTCCAGAGCACGGGGCCGGATCAAAATAGAATCAAGCAAATCATTCAGATATTGCATTTTAGTGGCTGAGTCAGGGCCCTGTGTGGGGTTTTGTTCCTTGTTTGCCCACCATTGGTGTTAAAATCTTATGTCCAAGTTTGTTCCCAACATAGGTGCAGCTGATTGATGTATTAAGCTTATAATGATGGTGGTGATGACGATGTTTAGCGTGTGGCATTGTAACAGTAGCCAGGAGATCACAAAGCTATTGCAGAGTAGTAGTTTGGCTTGCTAGGGTACCAGCCCTGTTATAGGACACATTTGTGCCCTTTCCAAAGTGTGCTATAGGAGGGCAAGCTGGCTTCCCATCAGAGAGAAGGGTGAACAGCTCTTCCTGCAGCATCACCCAACGCCCTCTCCCTTCCGGGATCTGCATTGCAAGCAGGCACCGCAACCAGGGAAGTTCAGAGCCATCAGGAACCATCAGAGCCATCTGATGGAGATGCTCACCTCCCCATCTATCTACTCGCATAGAACATGCTTTTAAACTGTTAGGTGGACAGAAGCTGAGATGAGTGACAAGAGCCCATCCTGCCACACTGTGCCTGGGCTTGAACCGCTGGAGCTGAAATGGTTTCTCAAGAGTCATTAAGCTACTGAGCCACCGTGCCTCATTGTGGGTGTGGATGATTATGATGTGGGACATTCACACACCCAACTGTCAACTGTCAATCAATAGCCCAAACAATAACTGTAATCCCTTTGGGTTTTTAAAAAAATGGGAGACTGCTGAAATAAGCTGACATAATAGATTGGTACACAAACCTCATTGGTGAGCAAAAAAAAGTTGTCAAAAAAGGAATAAGAACCAGGTGTAATTACTGCATATAGAAGTACCAGCAGCCTTGACATTCAGTAAAATGTTATAATCAACTAAATTTGGGAATGCCCATCTCCTATTGAGGTCTGGTTGTTTTCAAGACAGCTAAAGGTGTAAAAACCTGATTCTGGGAGAGAGCTTGGTGTGTGTGTGTCTGCTTGGTAACATCATTTTTTTAAAAAATTATATATTATATTGAGAAACCGCCCATCTCCCTCAGAGTGCAACTCTGTTATAGTTGGTGTAGCTTTTTCTGCTCTTTTTAATCCTTGTTGATTAACCAGTTGGAAAAGAGCAGCCTAGAGATGTTAGGCACCAAATCAGACAAAACAAAACAAAAGACTTCATTTTTCACAAAAAAACTCAATCAAGTTGCCCCATACTCTGAAAGTTGTTATGGTTGGGGTATTTTTCTTTCCTTTGTTTATTGTTTATTTATTCATTACATTTGTATGCTACCGCTCTCTCTACCAAGCGATCTGGCTTTCAAAAATGGTTGCTTGTTTACAGCCAAGTAGTTATGTTGTACACATCTAATATACAGTACTTGGAAAATAAACATATTCATCTAACACTTATGATGTTATCCAGTTTGGGAAATGAAACATCTGCAAGAAAACAGCCAAGCTCAGAGACCCTTCAAATATCTTCATGTTGACCTTTTCCCAATCCCAAACTAATTTTGAGGATGGCTACCACGCATTCCATAGGGTTGTTATAGTTGAACATACAAAATTAAATTAAATTAAAATTAAACTCTCTTTCTGTCTTTCTTTCTCTAGTTTCTACTACTCACATGAGCGAAGAGTCTTTCAAATCAGAACTGGTGATTCCTTCAGCCCATCTTATGGACAAGGGGAATTATACATGTGCAGCTGCCAACTTCCTTGGCAACACCTCGACTACCACAATGCTGGACATTCTGGCTCCTCAACTAGCGACTTCCTCTTATTCTTCCTCCATCATAGATGAGAAGGCCTACATCAACCTGCAGATTGCCAAGCAGACAGTCTACGGGATTACTCTGGAATGGTTTACCATGGCTGAAAATCCCGAGGAAACCTGGTATACCCTCCATTTTGGCAAATACGATGAGGCTAAGAAAGACACGGTTTATATTGGGCCTGGGATCAACACATACTCCATTAATAATTTGCTCCCTGCTACCAAGTACGAAGTGTGCGTAAGTCTGAGGAAGCAGATGCCCCCAAAGAGCCAGTGTATTGTGTTTGTGACAGGAAGTGACATCAGTGAATTGGAACAGAGAGGGCAGATGATCCATATCATTGTCGTTATATGTGCCATGGTGTTGGTGGTCCCTGCTGGGATGTACCTATGCACCTCGGAGGCCAGGTGCAGCTGCAAAGAGAAATGTGCCAGCTGCTGTATCAAGAAATGGAGCACAAACATCAAAGGTGCGCCTACAAAAAGCAAATTTGATAGTTTGCCAGGAGGCAGTGAAGAAGGACTGTGCCGCCAAGACTCCAGTGATGACCAGATGGAGTGGAAGGAAAGCAAGGAGAAGGAGGAGAAAGCAAAGAAGCAGATGGCCGAGGGCCAAAACAGTGCTGATCTCTATTAGCTATTATCCATCCAGGCCCCACAAGGAGGAGTGACGGAAGCTTTTCATCCAGACAAATCAGTAGATAGATAGTTAGATTGACTGATGGATCAATTTAACTTGTGTGCCATGAAGCAGCAGCAGGAGGAGAAGCAGGAGGAGGAGGAGGAAGAGGAGGAGGAAGAGAAGGAGGAGGAGAAGGAAGAAGAGGAAGAAGAAGAAGAGGGGAAGGAGAAGGAGAAGGAAGAAGGGGATGAGGAAGAAGAAGAAGAGGAGAAGCAGGAGGAGGAGGAGGAGGAGAAGAAGAAGGAAGAGAAAGGGAGGAGGAGGAGACATAACATTCCAGATATAACAATTGTTTATAACAAAGACAAAAAGTTTGGATAGTGGATGTGACACTACCTGGAGACAGAAGAATAGAAAGTCACAAAATACAAAGACCTACAAATAGAAGTAGAATGATTGTGGCAAAAGCAATCGAAGATAGCACAAATAGTGATGGTGTCTTGGGTGCAATCCCAGTCCATCAGGAGCACCACTTGAACACTGTTGACCAAATAAATAATGAGTCCCCAGGGAGTAGGGCGGCATATAAGAATCCTAAATAAATAAATAAATAAATAAATAAATAAATAAATAAATAAATAAATAAATAAATAAATAAATAAATAAATAAATAAATAAATAAATAAATAAATAAACCATCCACCAATTGCAAAAGGCAGCTTTACTTGGAACAGCTTATATCCTGTGATGATACCTTTAACACCATCAAACAAGAACATCTTGCCTATCCCAGGTCCTTGCGAAGGACTCGATAGGCAGGTAAGAATGCCACATCCCATATAAATCCTGTCTGCTGTATCTGGCTGACTAGGTGACGAACCATAATAATAATATCCAACAACACATTTGGGAAGAACAAAACAAAGTCCACTAACAGTCATAAAACATGAAACCAACATCGGGCCAGTTGGAATAGCCAAGTTTTGAAAGAATTGTGAGATTGAAGGTTGTATGGATTTACAGGAGACACAGTTTTGTAGTTGAAGTCAAACTTTAGTTCCCAAAATATGGTGAGACCTGGAAGGAGCAGATGAGACCTAGATCAGCGAGTGAGAATGACAATAGTATTGACATACAAGTTCCAAAAACTACAGAACCATAAAAGGAATGACTGAATCTGATGTAGTTGCTGATACATTGAACTAGGAATGAGAAGACCTACAATAGGTTCAAGTCAACTCTTTGCAGAGCAAGCTCACTTGTGACATTATTTCTCAGCCCAACTTGTGTTACAGGATTGTTGCGGGGACTAAGTAAAAAGTGATTCCCACATAAGCTACCTGAAACATCTGCAGAAAAGCAGGATCTGAATGAAACCATAAAAATAGCAATGAAAAAACCTGAACCAATCAAGGCTAGTAATAGACAAAGGAATAATAGTTTTCATTGCCCAGCAAGAACATCTGACATTTTGGCTATGTGATTGTAACAAGCAATTTACGAAGCAAGGAACCATAAATTGCTTATGGACAATCATATGGTTGCAAACTGGTTATGTTCCTTGGACTTTTAGAGATATATGTTCACAGACTGGATTACTAGATTAATGGGGAGGTTAACTATACCATTTATTTTTATTGTAACAGTTTGTTTTATTGCATAAAATTGGATTTGGAAATGCTCAGGAATATGACCAGAAACTGCTAATAACTACATTGGAACATCAAGAGAAAAAAATGGTTTAGTAACATTTTGAAGGATTGAAATCCTCTTTCTTAGGAAGAAAACTATTCTGTGCAGAAATTGCTCACAAATTCAGCAGAATGCAAGATCAAAGCAGTAATGGATGGTATAAGGAGAGGTTCTCTTGACAGGTAAATTGTGCTGTTTGTCCTTTGCTTCGTTTATGCCTATCCACGTTGGGTTTACTGCTCTAATAGAAATTTTGGGAGTTGATAACACATCTCCATCAGCATCAAAGGCCTTCATGGTACAGTGTGGATCCATATTTACAGCTGCTCCACATGGAGTCCACTAATTAGATCTTAAAGCTGTCTTCACGATGGGAATATCATGGAGAACAGGTCTGTTGCATTGACTCATATTTGAAAATCATGGAGTTGGTGTGCCAAGTTCCTAGACAGACATTCTAGATATTCTTCAAATTTTTGTCCAATGAGAATGCTTCTTGAAGGCACCATTTCTGCCTCCCTTGCTGACCTAACTCAACTAGTATGATCCAGTGGAACGTCGTAGACTTCCCTAGCTGTTATATTTCTCCCTTGCAAATCAGGTCAAGCGTTTTAGCTACAGGATGTACACTTACTTTAGCCATTCTAGTCAGCTTGCCCTAGTGACTTCATCAACAGTATAAAGCCGATATGTGTTTTGTAAATGAATGTATTGAACAGCAGAGAACATTAAGGTCACTTGTTTAATTAATTTAATTTAATTTTAATTTTAATGGATTTATATGCCGCCCAACTCCCAGGGGACTCTTGTTATAGAAAGCATCAAGCACAGACAATCTTCTTTGTCATTGCAACATTTTGGTGCTTAAAAGCAAATACATGAGCCTAATCCTAACCCCTGTAGACGTAGATCCATGCAAAAGAGACACACCAAACCCTCCAGACAGGGGGCCCCTCTTTGCTTCAGAGATTTCTTACCCCAGAAGCCATCTATTACCTCTGAGAAACAGAGGTTCCATCTCCACTTTTTCCCTCTCCTGCCAGGATCAAAGAAGTTCTGCAGAGGTTTGGCCAGCCAATTCATCATCATTTTGCTCCATGCAAAAATAAATAATAAATAATTGGAGGGAACTTCACAGATCCTTTGCATTACATCTACGTTAAGCCATTGTAGGGTTGTCAGTCTTTCTACACAGAAAACCAGCTTTTTGGCCCAACCTAGGAAAAATTTAAGAGAAGAATACATTTCTATTGAGTTACAATAGAAATGCAAATGAAAAGATGGAAGAACATGCTTTTTATTTCTAAGCTCCAGTCATTGTTTTTCTGAATAATAATTCTCCAAGTTCATTTACAACCAAACCATGGAAATACAAAAGAGAAACAGATCAAAGCCATCCAAATACCAGCAAGAGAGCCGATGTCAGAAGTATGTTTAAAAATAGGATGCTTGTTTGACTTTGAGACTACAGAAGCAATTTCTTTGCAGTCGTTTGGGTCTGTCCCCAAAATGCCTCTGTATACAATTCTTTCATACATTTCTATATATAGCTGACCTCCAGGCAGAGTTCCTGCCGATACTGTATATCAAATGTCATCCTGAATTAAATCTGAAACATTTCACCCACTTATGTTGAAAAGAACAATACATAGAAATTGTGATTACTTTTGGGAAGAGTTTACATTCTTTTCCCTGTGAATTGCAGTCACTTTTCCAAGGCCAATCAACAAAAGTTCACACCAGGGATTTCAACAGTGTTCTTCTCAGTCCAACCTTCTCTTATAACAGGCCTCATTATATCCCACTTCCAAACTATTATCTAGATCAAGGCTTTCCAGACTTGGTAACTTGTGGACTTCAACCAGTGGACTTCAACTCCCAGAATTTCCTAGCCAGCATGAGGAATTCTGGGAGTTGAAGTCCACAAATTTTAAAGTTGCCAAGTTTGGAGACCCCCTGTTCTAGATTATATGTTGTAAGCCACTCAGAGTCTTCTGGACTCCAACAAATCATCATCATCATCATCATCATCATCATCATCATCATCATCATCATCATCATCATCATCATCGTCGTCGTCGTCGTCATCTTACTGATGTTTTTTCAACCTAATCCTGAAGTTACTAAAGGATTGTGAATTTAGAAATGCAACCTATTTGGACATTGCTACATTGGGTAAAATTAAACTAATTTAATAGTTTCTTAATTATTGTCCTTCTTAGAGACGCCTGCTTCAACAAGTCATACATTTTCACATCCAGAGCATATGTGATAACAGTAAGTCTTATACGGTTTTCTGTGGTTGAAGTTGAAGCTTTGAGGACATAGTTAGAGAATGGGGTGAAAAGAAAGAAATTGACATGATAGGGCAGATGCATTTGATTAGTTTTATTAACAAAATCACTGGGTGCTTACTTGATAAAGAATAACTGTTTACTCCATAAAGAACATCTATTTGGTGGAAAAAAGTCACAAAAAACTGCCCCCCCCCCTAAATATTTTAAAATTATTTTGATGCTCAGAATAGTATTTCTTTTGAAATACTCTTATTTTGGGGTGGTAAAGATATACTCAAACAGAACCTGATTCTCTGGAAGGACACTACCATGCAGTTTTCTTGACAGTAATATTGAAGTGATTTGTGATTGCTGTTTGATTTGTGGTGTGTTTGATTGATTTCACAATTCTAGCTTTTTTATTTCCAAGTTCTAATCAAGCCAAACCTGCTTAGTTTTCCAGCCCAGATTAAAATCAACCAGATGTTGCCTCCTGCGAAGACTGCTAACCCTTACTTGCCAGATTATGGGCTGTAATTGGTTTTCTACAGGTCACTGGGGCAGGAGCTGATCCAATCCTACGTGAAATATAACACCTTCAATCAATAACAGTCAAAGAGCCTTCTCCTGAACCTGGAGTGAGGGATGAAATGACTAAGGAGGCCATTGGAAGGGATGCCATTAGAAGCCCTTGTTGTTTGTTTGTTTGTTTGTTTGTTTGTTTGTTTGTTTGTTTATTTATTTATTTATTTATTTATTTATTTATTTATTTATTTATTTATTTATTTATTTATTTATTTATTTATTTATTTATTTATTTATTTATTTAATAGATTTGTATGCTGCCCAACTCCCGGAGGACTATTATCTCTACCCCATCACTCTTATCCCTACTTGGAAATTCCAGCAAACCATTCTAGCAAACCATTTTTCATCATGTCACTTGGGGTGACCTGATAGCAGTGTCCCAATATTTGAGGGGCTGCCACAGAGAGGAGCAAGGTCAACCTATTCTGCAAAGCACCTGAAGGCAGGACAAGAATTAAGGGATGGAAATTAATCAAGGAAAAAACAATAATCTAGAAATAAGGAGAAAGTTCCTGACAATCAGAACAATTAATCAGTGGAACGGCTCACCTCCAGAGGTTGTGGGTGCTCTGGAGTTGTTTAAGGAAAGATTGGACAACCATTTGTCTAAAATGATATACTGTAGATCTCTTGCTTCAGCAGTGGGCTGGACTAGAAGACCTCCAAGGTCCCTTCTAACTCTGTTATTTTGTTATTCTGAATTCCCCTCCCCTTTGTCTGAGGCAGTTTTCTGTTTCTCATTCAGCCACATTGTGTGAAATGTATAAAAGTTCAAACTTGGAGTACACCATTCCAAACACAAATTTCTAATGGCTTTCTGCTTGCATGCTTGGACTTCTCAAAATATAAATAATTCCTATAAATGCTTAAGCTGCTTGATCCTTGCCCTGTTAAACCTTAAGCTGCTTGATCCTTGCCCTGTTAAAATAAAGAAACCATCCCACGAACAGTCACCTGCAGGACCCTTTGACACCTTGTGAAACATTTTAGGGTTCAGAAATAAAAGAGTTTACATTATTTATGTTGGTTGACCAATTTTCGGTAAAAGCAGCACAAAATAACCCTACCCTCTATGTTTGATTTATAAGAACAAGTATGTTCTAACTACATGGTGTAAGAACGGTTGCAGGATTTGGGTTTGGCTAATCTAGTGAAGAGAAGGACCAGAGGAGACGTGATTGCAGTCTTCCAGTATCTGAGAGGCTGCCACAAAGAGGAGGGGGTCAACCTATTCTCCAAAGCACCAGAAGGCAGGACAGAAAAAAAATGGATGGAAACTAATCAAAGAGAGAAGCAACCTGGAATTAAGGAGAAACTTCCTGACAGTGAAGAGAATTAATCAGTGAGATGAATTGCTTTCAGAGGTTCTGGGTGATCCATCACTGGAGGCTTTTAAAGAAGAGATTAACAGATTAACAGAGTTGGAAGGGACCTTGCTCCAACCAACCAGACCCCCTGCTCAAGCAGGAGACCCTACACCATTTCTGACAAATGGCAGTCCAATCTCTTCTTAAAAGCCTGCAGTGATGAAGCTCCCACAACTTCCAAAGGCAACTTCTGTTCCGTTGGTTGATTGTTCTCACTGTCAGAAAGTTCCTCCTTATTTCTAGGTTGAATCTCTCCTTGATGAGTTTCCATCCATCATTCCTTGTCTGTCCTCTAGGTGCTTTGGTGAATAGCTTGACCCCCCTCCTCTCTGTGTCAGCCCCTCAAATATTGGAACACTGCTATCATGTCTCCCCTGGTCCTTCTCTTCACTAGACTAGCCATGCCCAGTTCCTGTAACCCTTCTTCATATGTTTTAGTCTCCAGTCCCCGAATCATCCTGGTTTTATTTATTTATTTATTAGTGAGACTTATATACCACCTCATAGTGCAAGCACTCTCTAAGCGGTTTACACCATTAAGCAATGCATATTTATATTGCCCCCAAGAATCTGGGTCCTCATTTTACCTACCTCGGAACGATGGAAGGCTGAGTCAACCCTGAGCCGGTGAGATTTGAACAGCTGAACTGCTGATCACAATCAGCTAAAGTAGCTTGCAGTACTGCACTCTAACTGCTGCGCCACCTCGGGTCTCCTCTGCACTTTTTCTAGAGTCTCAACATCTTTTTCATAATGTGGTGACCAAAACTGGATGCAGTATTCTAGGTGTGGTCTAACTAAGGCTTTATAGAGTGGTTAGTACCTCACTTGATCTTGATTGTATCCCTCTGCTAATGCAATTTAGGATTGCATTGGCTTTTTTGGCTGCTGCTGCACACTGCTGGCTCATATTTAGTTGGTTGTCCACTAAGAGTCCACGATCCCTCACAGTCACTGCTATTAAGCCTGGTTTCGTCCAGTCTATAAGTGTACTTTTGGTTTTTCTTACCTAAGTGTAGGACTTTACTTTTCTCTACATTGAATTTCATTTTGTTTGATAGGGCTCAGGGTTCAAGTCTGTCAAGATCCATCTGGATCTTGAGCAGGGGTGGGTTTCTCATACCTTCCCTACCGGTTCGGAAGTGCGTGCATCGCGTCAGAAGTGCGTGCGTTACATCCGGGTTCTGACCCTCTGCGCATGCGCAGAAGCCTTTGCGCATGCACAGTCACTTTCAAGCAGCAGCAACTGGGGAACCGGTTTGGGGGAGTGGCAAGCCAGCCATCACTACCGGTTCGGCGAACAGGGCCAAATTTCCGCCACCGGCTCACAGGAACCGGTCCAAACCGGTAGCAACTCTCCGCTGATCTTGAGCCTATCTTCTAGGGTGTTAGCTATTCCTGCCAGCTTAGTATCATCTGCAAATTTGGTAAGTTCCTCTTCTATTCCCTCATCTAAGTCATTTATGAAGATATTGAAGAGTACTGGGCCTAAGAAGGAACCTTGTGGTACCCCACTGCTTACTTCCCTCCATGTAACTTAGACACATTAAGGACGACTTGTTGAGTACGGTTAGTCAGTCAGTTGTGAATCCATCTGGTGGTGAAGCTGTCTATCCCTTTTTCTACCATACGAAGAAGTAGGTTGTGGTCTACTTTGTCGAATGCCTTGCTGAAGTCTAAGTATATTATGTCCACAGTATTTTGCTGGTCTACTAATTTAGTCACTGTGGTGAAGAATGAAATAAGATTGGTTTGGCATGATCTGTTTTTAACAAACTTGTGCTGACTACTAGTTATTACTTTACTCATTTCTAGATATTGGCAGACCTGGTTTTTTATTATCTTTTCCAGAATCTTCTCGGGTATTGATGTTAGGCTGATTGGTCTGTAGTTTCCTTTTTTGAAGATTGGAACCACATCAGCTCTTTTCCAGGCCTCTGGTAGTTCCCTGGTGTTCCAGGATTTTTGAAAGATGTGGTGCAGTGGTTCTGAGATGATATCTGCCAGTTCCTTTAGAACTCTGGGATGTAATCCGTTGGGTCCCGGTAATTTATATTCATCAAGATCAGACAGGTGTTCTCTTACTATTTTTTTTGCTTATTTTAACTTTTGTTTCCAGTCTGTTTTTTACAGTTATGTTTCTGGTAGTTGGGCTATAGTTTCTTTTTGCGTGAAGACCGATGCAAAGAATAGAAAGATTGGACAACCATTTCCCTGAAATGGTGTAGGGCAGGGGCGGGTTGCTTGCTTATCGGTGCCGGTGCGCTGCGCGCGCATCTCCACATTTTGGGCACGTGCGCGCTCGCTATGTGCGCGCGCCCCCTCACATGATTTTGCTTTTGCGCATGCACGGAAGCAAAATTGCACCAAAATCTTATGTGTGCGCGCATCCCCTCGTGAGATTTTGGTGAGATTTTGCTTCCGCGCATGTGCAGAAGCAAAATCGCCCAAAAATTCTCACAAAAAGATGGCGATGCACGCGATGGATTGGCAAAGATGGCTCTGGAGCGGTCGCGTGCAAATTGTGCAATCAGCCACTCCCTACTGGAGTTACGCATTGGACAGCTCCGGCAGGAACCCATCACTGGTGTAGGGTCTCCTGCTTGAGCAGGGGGTTGGATTAGAAGACCTCCAAAGTCCCTTCCAACTCTATCCTGTAACTAATTAACTAACTAAAGTGAGGGATGTCAACATATTGGAATTCAAAAAGATAAAAGAATATGGATTTGCCCAACTAAAAATGCTTGGACGTCATCCATCCCTCTTCATTTTCTTCTATTCTCCAGCTTTGATTTTGCTTAAACTACTGAGATGTTCAGACTGCATCTAAACATCTCAGACTTGATACCTAATTTAGAAGTTGCAGAAATAAATATGGGTTTTCATAAATTTGAGAGTGGAAGAGGTGCTCAACAGAAGATGTTAGCATCTCTTGCCTTCTACGCCTTCTAAGTGATGTCTCAACTTAGTAACATGGTTGTTAAGTGAATCTGGCTTCTCCACTGACTTTGCTTGTCAGAAGGTTGCAAAGAATGACCACATGACCCTAGGACACTACAACTGTCATAACTATGAATCAGTTGCCAAGAGTCTGAATTCTGAGCATGTGACCATGGGGATGCCGCAATATTTGTAAGTGTGAAAAACGGTCATACCTTTCCCCCCCCCAGTATTGTTGTAATTTCAAACCATCACTAAATGAACTGTTGTAAGTCGAGGATGAACTGTAGTCAGAATGTAGAATATTCTGCTGTTTTGGTGCCCTGTGCATGTAATGATACAGTATATATTTGGCATAGCAGGAGCTTTGAAGATACCAAGCACTTGGATTGTCAGTGAAGTCAGTGGAGACTTTAACTGGGGCCGCATTCTTCTTCAACCTGCAACAAAATTGTATGGTTAAAACATCTTTTTTCCTTCTTCTCCGATGTACAGATTTTCATTGCATGGCTTAGTAAGACCACATTTGGAATATTCATCCAGTTTTGGTCACCACAATATAAAAAAAGTTGTTGAGACTCTGGAAAGAGTGCAGAGAAGAACGGCAAAGATGATTGGGGGTGGGCTGAAGGCTAAAACATACGAAGAACGGTTGCAGGAACCGGGCATGTCTAGTTTAATGAAAAGAAGGACTAGGGGAGACATGATAGCAGTCTTCCAATGTCTCAGGGGCTTCCACAAAGAAGAGGGAGTCAAGCTATTATCCAAAGCAACTGAGGGCAGGACAAGAAGCAATGGGTGGAAACTAATAAAGGAGAGAAGCAATCTAGAACTAAGGAGAAATTTCCTGACAGTCAGAACAATTAATCAGTGGAACAACTTGCCTCCAGAAGTTGTGGGTGCTTCATCACTGGAGGCTTTTAAGAAGAGATTGGACAACCATTTGTCTGAAGTGGTGTAGGGTGTCTTGCCTGAGCAGAGGGTAGAACTAGAAGACCTCCAAGGTCCCTTCTAACTCTGTATTTAAGTCTCCAGTCTAAGTCAACCACTTCTACCAATTCTTTTCCAACAGAACTGCCCCATTTGTAGTGATTTAGCATTAGAGAAGGTTTTGAGCCCTTTCTGTTAAGTACCTTAAATTTCTATCTTCCAGGACCAATTAATAAAATAAATTGAATAATTTCCTAATTAGGATTTTTATAAAAACTATTCATAGCTGCTTCGCTGACACAGATATTTGTGGGTGGGAAGTTTTTTTTAAAAAAAGGTTGGAATGACTTCTGCCCATTCAATGGGTTGGGCTATAATCTCCCTTATTTATTTATTTATTTATTTATTTATTTATTTATTTATTATTTATTTATTTATTTATTTATTTATTTATTTATTTATTTATTTATTTATTTATTTATTTATTTATTTATTTATTTATTTACTTACTTACTTACTTACTTATTTATTTATTTGTCAAACATGTACAGGATAGTAGTTGTTTGTATAAACATAACATACTGTAAGTAAAAAGTACTGATAAAAGAGGACAATAGGACAGTAGGACAGGGATGGTAGGCACAGTGGTGCGCTTATGCACGCCCCTTACAGACCTCTTAGAAATGGGGAGAGGTCTACTGTAGACAGTCTAAGGTTAAAGTTTTGGGGGTTTGGGGAGGAAACTACAGAGTCAGGCAGTGCATTCCAGGCATTGATCACTCTGTTGCTGAAGTTGTATTTTCTGCAGTCGAGTTTGGAGCGGTTTAAATTAAGTTTGAATCTATTATGTGCTCGTGTATTGTTGCGGTTGAAGCTGAAGTAATCATTGACAGGAAGGACTTTTTGATATATGATTTTATGAACTACATTTAGATCAGATCGGAGATGGCGTAGTTGTAAATTGTCTAATCCCAATATTTCATGTCTGGTGGAATAAGGTATTTTATTGCGAGCACAGGAGTTGAGGACTCTTCTAGTGAAATATTTCTGGACTTTCTCAATTGTATTAATGTCTGATATGCAGTGCGGGTTCCAGACAGGTGAACTGTATTCCAGAATTGGTCTAACAAATGTTTTGTATGCTCTGGTTAGCAGTGTAATATTGCCAGAGAAGAAGCTATGCAAGATTAGATTAACAACTCTCAGAGCCTTTTTGGCAATGTTGTTACAGTGGGCTCTAGCACTTAGGTCATTGGATATGAATACTCCAAGGTCTTTGACAGAGTGAGGGTCGTCTACAAGTTCATTTCCTCCAAGTTTGTATTTTGTATTCTGATTCTTTTTGCCAATGTGTAGGACAGAGCATTTGTTGGTTGAGATTTGAAGTTGCCAGTTGTTTGACCATTCTGCTATATGGTCAAGGTCTTTTTGAAGGGTAGTAGCATTGTCTGTGGTGTTAAATAGTTTGACATCGTCGGCAAAGAGAATGCAGTTGTTTATAATATGATCACAAAGATCGTTTATGTAGAGTATGAAGAGTGTTGGTCCTAGAACACTGCCTTGAGGGACACCACTGTTGACAGGAGCAGGATTTGATAGGGCATTCCCTATTTTAACCACTTGTTATCTGTTAGACAGGAACGCAGTTATCCAATCATGTAGGGGTCCAGAGATGCCATAGGATTTTAGTTTCAGAAGTAGTTTGTCGTGTACTACTGAATCAAAAGCTTTACAAAAGTCTATGTAAATTGCGTCTATTGTTTTACCTTGATCAAGTTGAGTGGTCCATATGTTTTTGCAGTGTAAGAGTTATAGATTACAGGATAATTTTTTTCTGAAACCAAATTGTTTGTTGGAGAGTAGGTTGTTAGTTTCTAAGTGGAGTGTAATGGATTGGTTTATGATTGATTCCATGACTTTGCAGGTGACGCAACCCAAAGAGATTGGTCTGTAATTTTCAACGTTACTTGGATCTCCTTTTTTGAAGATAGGGATGACTGTGGCTAGTGACCATAGGTTGGGTAAGGAGCTAGTCCTGAAGGATTTTTCAAAAATTAAGCTTAGAGGTTCAGCCAAGGTTGTGGAGAGCTTTTTTAAGAAGTATGCACATAGTCCATCAGGTCCAATAGATAGAGATGGTTTTAGGTTGCGTAATGCCTTTCTAACATTATCTTCTGAAAAATCAATTTGTGTTATATCGTTGAAGTTAATTGTGGTACGACTAGGAAATATTGGGCATGAGCCATTGCTGTTTACAAAGAATGTGTTAAAGAGGTTGGCTTTTACGGTTTCATTGTTATAGTCTTTACCATTTGGTCCTTTAAGGAGGGATGGATCTTGAGTCTTTGAGTTGGTTGTTTACAAAGTTATAGAAGGCTCCTGTGGACTTCGTGTGCAGAAGGTTTTCTTCTTGATTGATGTGATAATTTGTGCATTCGGTCTTTATTTGGTGACACAGATTTTTGTAAGGGCTTTTAAAGTTAGCAAAGTGCAACAAAGAGATAGGCACCTTCTTTCATATATGGTGGACATGCCCCGAAGCTAAAGGTTTTTGGAATAAGGTTCATAAATGGTTACAGGAAATTATGGAAAGAACAATAGAATTCAATCCAGAATTTTTTCTGCTAGGAATAATGAAGAAACAATACCCTAAAAATATACAATACCTAGCTTTGCATATCATTACAGCAGTGAGAATAGCCTATGCCCAGTACTGGAAAAATTGTCAAATACCACCGGAAAATATATTGATCAACAAAATTTACAGATGTGCAGAAATGGACAAACTAACGATGGATCTTAAAGGACAAAGTAATTCGGACTATTACGAAATATGGTCTAAATGGTATAACTGGACAAAAAGGAGAAGAGAAAATGAAGAACAAAAAAGGAAAAATAAAAAATCGTGAGACAACATGAGAAAAAAGAGGAAGATATGTAAATATAAAAAGGATTATATATTATTTGATATTATCAATGTATTATAACAGATGTGGACGTATATCAAAATATTGTGATGTTTGAAAATAAGTTTTTTTTTAAAAAAAAGCAACGTAGCCTGTTTTATTTTTTCGCCAAAGAGATCTTTTTTTGGTTTGGAGCTTCCTTATTTTTATGGGTAATTTATTTTTCTTGGTTTTGGTGATGATTATTAGTTGTACATATAATTTAATTACTCTTTGGATTTCGAGCAAAAAGACATTGTAGTAGTCTTCGGCAGTATTACAGCCAGAGAATAGTGTATGCCAATCAAGAGATGAGCGGTCGGAGTCTATATTATCATAGTTGGCTTTTTTAAAGTTGTAATTGGTTCTCCCATCATTGAGGTGGTTTTTGTAAGGACATATATTGAGACAAAAGTCAATCATGCTGTGGTCACTGTTGGAAAAGGGTTCTTTTATTTGTAGTCCATAAATTGGGTGTATGATATGTACAGGGAAGAAGCACTTTTTTTAAAAAAAGAAACAAAGACAGAGAATTTGGTTTTGTAAACACTTTATGTCACTTGCTTGGAGCAACACTATGGATAGAAACAAGTCTGCACTGAAGTGTTTGGTGTACATCAGCCAAAACAGAGTTTTCTTTGGCAATAATCTGTGAGCCACCCAAGGATTTGCCTTGTCGTCGCCGTCTCCCGCGGGGCTCGAGTGAGGAAGGCGGCAGCGACAGGGACGACAAGGCAAATCCTTTCGGCAGACACCCGCACACGAAGGAGCTGAATGGAACGATGGCCGGCGGAAAGGAGGGAAGGAAGGAAGGAAAGGGCGAGCGGGTCTGGGCGCAGCAGCCCTGACTGAGGAAGAGGGAGCCATGGGCGGGGAAACGGGGTATCCCCGACTTCTTTCATTCTCGGAGCACCCGCCATACGCTGCAGCCTTCCAGAAGCCGCCTCTCACCTCATCCTCCCTCTCGCTGCGAAAGCACAAGCAGGCGTCTTGAAACCCTCCCGGCATCTGGTTTGGCTTCAATTTCACCATAGATGCAGGAACGCCACTGCCGCCTACTCCAGCCCCCGGCCCGCCCGCCCGTGTGGGAGGGAAGCGAATGACGAGGGAGGTCCTGGCAAGTGAGGAAGGTGGCGGCAAGAGGCACCTTCTTCCTCTGAGGGGAGGGGAGGGGAGCAATCCACCCACCTACCTCGCTTGGCGCTGTTCCCCCGGGAGCGACCCCCGGCCGGGACATGGAAGTGCGATGCTCTTCCAGGCTTCTCTTCCAGGACTTGGCGTCTTGGAAGAGGGCTGGGCAAGGGAGAAAGGAGCCACGGTGGGAATTGGTTTGCAGGGAGAAAGGAAGGAAGGAAGGGAGGGAGGGAGGGAGGAAGAAAGAAAGGAAGGAAGGAAGGAAGGAAGAGAAAGAAAGATGAAAGAAAGAAAGAAGGATGGAAGGAAGGAAGGAAGAAGAAAGAAGACAGACAGACGGAAGGAAGGAAGGAAGGAAGGAAGGAAGGAAGGAAGGAAGGAAGGAAGGAAGGAAGGAAGGAAGGAAGGAAGGAAAAGGAAGGAAGGAAGGAAGGAATGTGCCCTGCTGGGGATGATGGGACTTAGTGGGCACCCAGTTAGGAAAGGGCACCTGTTCTTCCCTGCCCCTCTTCCCCAGAACCAGGGGAGGGAAGGATCCTCCCCTCCAGCAGCTCCATTGCCCTGGCATGACTGGGGCAGGCAAAGCCGTTGGTTGCTGAGCCCAAGTCGGCTCTTGCAAGGGCTTCACCAGGCTGCAGACTGGCAGAAGAGCTTCCCAGGTGATGCAGCTCAACTTGTAGCAGGCTGCACCAAAAAGAGGCTTCCTCTTCACCTGACAACAATTACAGGTAGTCCTCAACTTACAATTTAGTGATCGTTCAAAGTTAGAGCGGCACAGAAAATAAAGGTAACTTATGACCGTTTTTCACACTTATGACTGTTGTAGCATTCCCCATGGTCATGTGATCAAAATTCAGACACTTGGCAACTGGCTCATATTTATGATGGTCGCCGTGTCCCGGGGAGACACGTGATCCCCTTCTGCGACCTTCTGGCAAGCAAAGTCAATGGGGAAGCTGGATTTTCTTAACAACGGGGTTACTCACTTATCAACTGCAGGGATTCACTTAACAACTGCAGCAAGAAAAGTCGTAACATGGAGCAAACCTCGCTGAACCAATGTCTCACTTAACAGCAGAAATGTTGGGCTCAGTTGTGGTCGTAAGTTGAGGACTACCTGTATAAAAAGGGTTCTTGCTCAGAATGAGGGGTTCGGCTGGGAGGGCCACTCAAAGGCAGCCAGGCAGGGCTGGAAACCCTCGGTGGCCCCAGGGAAAAGAAAGGAAAGGAGGAAAGGAAAGGGGGAGGGGAGGGGGAGGGGGAGGGAAGGAGGGAAGGAAAGGAAAGAAGGAAAGGGGGAAGGGAGGAGAGAGGAGGAAATGGAAGGAAAGGAGGAAAGGAAAGGAATGGAACTGGAAAAGAAAGGAAAGGAAAGGGGGGAGGGGAGGGACTACAACTACAGCTCTGGAATATGGGACTGACTTTCCCACCAACATCAGCAAGCCACCCTCAGTCTGCCCATCTTCATTTTCCTTCACTCAGATTGACCAAGCTTCTTGAGGGAAGGAACACAAAAGAGGTTTCCAGGCTGTGTGCCTGGACCAGGCACTTTCTCGGGCCTCCCACCCAGAGGCCTCACAGAAGCAGAAAGGTAGGCCTGAAAGGCGGCTGAGCTCCCCCCCACCAGTGGTTCACGGGATTTAAAATTATGAATTTGGTGGTCCCTGGGGTCCAAAAGGTTGGAGACCCCTGGTCTATCACACTCTTGGGCAAAGCATGTCGCCGCCCTGAGTCCTTCAGGAGTTGGGCGGCATATAAGAACACCATAATAAATAAATAAATAAATGTGAGCCATTTCCTCCTTTCAGTGGTCCATGAAAGTACATCTATAGTATGTAGATAATGAAGTTGAAAAAAGGTGAACAACGTTTTTACAGATCTATAGATACCTTGAGGCTGGGTGTGACAAGGAATGGCTGGGAGGGGAGGGGCCAGGTGAGGCACCCCTTGAAGTGAGTGACATTAAGTGGCCACACCCACCCAGTCACATGACCGGCAAGCCACTCCCACCCGGTCACATGGCCGGCAAGCCACTCCCACCTGGTCACATGACCGGCAAGCCACTCCCACCTGGTCACATGACCAGCAAGCCACTCCCACCCGATCACATGACCATCAAGCCACACCCACAAAATAAGCCATGCCCACAGAGTGGTAGTAAAATTTTTGGGAACCCTCCACTGTGCAGTTCATAGTATAAAGTCCTTTGTGGCATAAGGCCTTGCTAATTTGAGGGACCGTGTCTCTCCAGATATTCCTGCCCATCTGGTGAGATTGGACACATCTCACATGAGCATGTTTTGGGTCCCAATAATGAAGCAGGCTCATCTTGTGAGATCCAGGATGAAGGCCTTCTTAGTTGGGATGCCTGCGTTCTGCTTCCAGAGGTATGGATCAGTGGTGAAATCCAATTTTTTTACTACCGGTTCTGTGGGTGTGGCTTGGTGGGCATGGTGTGGCTTGATGGGTATGGCAGGGGAAGGATACTGCAAAATCTCCATTCCCACCCCACTCCAGGGGAAGGATACTGCAAAATCCCCATTCCCTCCCCACTCCTGGGGGAAGGATATTGCAAAATCTCCATTCCCACCCCACTCTGGGGCCAGCCAGAGGTGGTATTTGCCGGTTCTCTGAACTACTCAAAATTTCCGCTACCAGTTCTCCAGAACCTGTCAGAACCTGCTGGATTTCACCCCTGGTATGGATGATTCCTACCATGATGATGTTCAGGAAGTTCCAAGAGAAGAGAATATATGTCACTCATCAGGGTTCAGCTGTGGAGTCCTTGATGCTCTCTGAGCTTGGTTGCTTGGTTGCTTTAGATTATTATTAGGGCTTTGTTTTCAAGCAAGAAACAATGCCCTAATCAAGAACCTACCAAGGATGTCCCAAAGGTGACTTTTCAAGAGGCAACTAGACTTTCTGGTTTTTCTTTGAAGACGAGCTGACGAAACTTCTTGGACGAGAAGCAAAATGTCTTCAAAGAAAAACCAGAAAGTCCAGTTGCCTCTTGAAAAGTCACCTTTGGACATAACTGGGATTTTGACAGATTACTGAGTAAAATTTTAAATTTATTAAAATAAGGCAAAATGGGACTGCAAGGGGAAATAAATGTCTTACTAAAAGAAATATTATTGACGCTCCAAGGTACGCAGGAAATGATGATAAGAAACCATAGGGAGATAAAAGAATTGATACATGATGTAGTTGTGAGACCAGAAAATTATGACCAAAAGACATTGAACAACAAACAGAAAAGTCAGGAAACAGAAAATAAAATAGAAAGAACAGAGGAAAGGACAGGGGAGAGAAAATGACAAATGATACAAAAAGATAAAAAAAGAAGAGACAGTCAAAGATTAAATAGAAATGGTGAATTACACTTTAAGAGATCAAAAGTTAGAAGGGGATACATAGAAAGACACCCCTGAAGTGAGGAAAAGATCATTGAAAGGTGTATTGAAGGTTCAAAAGAGTGAAGAAGCGGCAGAGATAGAAGAAATACTTAGATCAAACATGAACGAGATAAGAAAATACAAGATCCCATGGAGGAGTATGGCAGATGTGCCAAGAAGTCAACAAGAGTTGAGATACGAAAACGGACAAGAGATGAGGGATAAATGCAAAATACTGTTTAACGCAGGAGCTATACCATTAAGAATTAGTATAAAGATAGAAATTAGAAATGGTGAAAAGATTACTTTTTTAATTTGGGAATTATTCTATTAATGGGTATAAAATAGCAGCAGAAGTTAGAAATCTAGATATGTAAACAAAGATGAAGTCATTTGTGTAATTAAATAATGAACATTGAATAATTAAAATAAGTAAACCTTATGATTATTTGGAAGTTAATGATTATAAATGTGATGTTTACTTGATGTATATAATGTTTGATATTATTAATGGATTATAGATAAAATTGAACAGAGGGCCTAATCAAATAACGCAATTTTTTTCAACAAGGATAAATGAAGATGAAGATGAATAGGTATT
The DNA here is from genome assembly GCA_023053685.1 of Diadophis punctatus similis. Taxonomy (NCBI): domain Eukaryota; kingdom Metazoa; phylum Chordata; class Lepidosauria; order Squamata; family Dipsadidae; genus Diadophis; species Diadophis punctatus. The sequence continues at coordinate 8,089,320 of JALIGW010000017.1, forward strand.
GAGAATAATAATGATAGGTATTGAGAATAAAATCTTATACACACTACTGTGTGTATAAGATTTACTATCTATATTCAATAGAGATTGTAGAGATTGTACCCAGACGGTATACTGTTATTGTGAATATATAAATTTTATACATAACCAAGAAAATTGTACAATAAAAATAATAATAATAATAAAAAGTCACCTAGCTGGCTTTCATGCCTAAAAAAAAAGAAAAAAAGTCACTTTTGGAACAACCATGACCTGGATGACTCAGAACCTCCATGGAAACCTACCAGAAAGTTATGAGAGACCTGGCTATTGTCCAAGTCTTTGGGGCAGATTGAAGGTTGCATCTGGATGGACTTTTGTTTTTTTAAATCTTTGGGCTGCTTATGGTTTCTTGTATGTTTTATTTCTTTCCATTTTACTTTTGAACAATAAGCTGCCCAGAGCCATTAGGGGTCAGGTGGCTTCTGAGCTGTATAAATCATCACCATCTTCATCTTCATCATCTTCATCATTTCTGTAAACATCACCATCTCCCGCTCTTCAAATCATCATCACATCCTATTCCATTTTATATGGTCCATTATGATGTCTCTCGTGGCTTTCATTTCTGGTTCTATCGCTGCTTCTCACTTTCTGTAGTGATTCCTCACATTCTACATTCAAAACCTTTCTTTGAGAACTTGGGGGAAAGCAGATCACCCAAAGCTGCTTTTTCCAAAAGGCAACTGGACTTACTTGGTTTTTTTTCCCTTTAAAAACATTTTGCTTTTCATCCAAGAAGTTTCTTCTGCAAATGTTTTCAAAGAAAAAAAACAAGTAAGTCCAGTTGCCTTTTGGAAAAAACACCTTTGGGACAAGCGTGACCTGGACAATTGAGAATCTTCACAGATGGGAAAGCAGATCATTCACACTTTACTATGGGGTAGATTAAATACACACACACACACACACACACACACACACACACACACACACACACACACACACACACCCCTTTGATGTAGTGGTTAAAGCATCAGGCTGGAAACTGGGAAATCATGAGTTGTAGCTCTGTCTTCGGCATGAAGCCAGTCACTTTCTCTCAGTAGGCAATGGTGAATCACTTCCGAAAAACCTTGTCAAGAAAACTTCAGGGACTTTTCCAGGCAGTCTCTGAGAATTGTGTGAACAGAAGAAATATATGTATGATGTATGCAAGTATATTTCTTGACATGCACATAATTATGGATAGTGCCAAATCATGCCCCATTCTGACTGGGGCAGGCCAATCTCCTGAACAGACTCAGGACCCACCAAATTTCAGAGGAAGTCATCTAGCATGCAAGACGTTGCTAAGATGAAATTGGTTTTTATGCATCTTTCAAACTGATTTTTTTTTACATCACTGGAAAACGCTAAACATGATTGGCCAGAATCTGCATACATTTCTCTGGGTGCAATCTTTTTTTTATTTTTTATTTGGCTGAGTAATTTGGATTGAAAAAGGTAACAAATCTGCATGAGACGCTATCACAACCTTAAAAAGGAGAAACCATTGCAAAGCAAAGAGGATAAGGCATGGCATGCAATCCAATCCAATCAGATCAAAGTGAAACACTGATATGAGATCACCAGGGCTGAGAGGGACAATGGGAAAACAGTACAGAATGCAAAATAACAGGTCACACAGTGGTCTTGGAATAATACACAAAGTTGTATGCCCCACACCACTTTGCGTTAAATGTGAGGCTGACCGATCACTGAATTTCTCATCTCCAATCTCTGCTTGAGCTCGGATACCAGAGCTGTGTCGGGTGCGAAGAGAGCTCCCTTTTTCCTTGCCTGCTTATTTACGAACTTAGGGCTCAGGGATCCTGAAACTGTGGACAATTTCCAGGTGGGTTCCTGGATCTTGAAGAGAGGGGCTTGCGATGGAATCGGCACAGACGGTGGTGGGGGCGGCAGAGACGGCATCTGGGAACTGTTATTGCTGTTCTCGTTCTGCAAGCTGATGGTGTCCTCCTTGACCGTAAATTTCTCTGCCACGTTGCTAAAGGACTTCTTGAAGCTCAACCACTCCATCCTAATGGTCCGAGGTTGATAATTCGGCCTTTTTTTGATGATCCGTCGTGCTGGCATGATCTTGGGAGACCTTTTATTGCGCCAGAACATGGCGGTAGAGATGAAAAGGATGACCAGCACCATGATCCCGATCAGGCCTGCCAGGACTCCTATGGCCTTCATTGGGTTGTCTTTAGTCTGCATCAGGAAGGCGGCCATTGGTCCTGTGTGAAGAGTCTGCAAAAAAGCACAAAGGGAAGAGATGACATCCTCCAGACCAGGGTGGAGATTCCACTTTCATTGGTCCTAAACATGTGACAACTAGAATGGACCAACAATCTAAACCAGGAGTGTCAAACTGCCCGCCCATGGACCGGATGCCTCACACGCAGGCCACGCCCACCGCTCTGCAAAGGGAAGAAACGTTGTGATACAGCACGTGATGGCAATGTGACACAGCGAGTTTGACAGCCATGATCTAAACCATTTAGATTTTTGATAGTCAGATTTAAAGATCACAGAGCCTGTCAGAATAATTACTTTGGGGTTCCAACTTGAGCTGGAAAAACTAAAAATGAAATCCAGACAGCTGTGAGGAAAGGAGAAATATTCATTCCCCAAAGCCAAGAGTTTGCCTTTAGGGACAGCTGCCAAGACAATGAGGACAGAGACATTGTTTCATAGGGGAGCTTGTCCTGGGTGCGGAAGGGATCTAAAACTTCCCACAAGACCAAACAGAATCCTGACAGCATTAGGGTGGCAATTATATAATGAAGCAATTCACCCAGGATGCAATTGTAGTAGCGCTCTGTTCTTTGCTATGCAATGCTGGTAGATTTTGTTAATTGCAAATGAGGAAAATTCTTGAAAAGGGTGATTCATAGACGATTTATAGTACTCTGCACATTAGCCCAAAGAAGCTAGAGTTTTGAGGGGCAGGAGAATGATATTCCACCAAAATGGTTCAATATCAGTAGATTATATTTCCTTGGACTCTCCGTGGAATTCCATCACAAACCAGACTCAAACTGAGATAATTTCATATATAGGAGGTACTCATCCTCTCGAGAGTTTTAAATCTCCAGAAAACAAAACAATGTTTTTAGAGCAGCAGTGAAGAGGATTTGCTAAGCATATTGCTGAATTTTCCATATCAATTATACTTTGAGGCTGTCAAATCAATTTTCAGTGGTTGAAATTGAGCGTGTTTTGTTTTCCTAGTAGTCTTTTACAGACCCTGGCAAAAATAAAACAAAGCACCTTCACACTGAGATAATCCATCTTAGTTTGAAGAGACAGGTTTTTCCCTACGGCAAACACCCAAGTCAAGTAATATGCACTATAGTCTCTCAAGATATTGTATTAAAGACAAATGAATGAACAGTTTGTTTAGCAATTTAACACAGTGTGTGTTGTGGTGCTCTCTGAATAATTTCCTGGTTTTTGCTCTCAGGATGAAGCCTGGATATTTTCAATTTTTTCCTGTAGATGGCAGCAGAGATCACCATGGTTAGAGAAACGGTAGAGAGGAACTCATTCATGAAGATTGCAAAGACTTTCCACTGACGTTTCTACAGGCCTAAAATTTAGATTTTATCCTTGATTTGGTCTAAAAGCAAAATACGACCACAACTGAGCCCAAAATTTCTGTTGCTAAATGAAACATTTGCCCCATTTTATGAGTTATTAAGTGAATCACTGCAATTGTTAAGTTAGTAACCTGGTTGTTAAGTGAATCTGGCTTCCCCATTGACTTTGCTTGACAGAAGGTCACAAAAGGGGATCACGTGACCCTTTGGCAGAGGTGGCATTCACTTTCCTTCCCTACCGGTTGGCAAATGTGAGCACGTGGCCGTGGCCTTCCACGCATGCGCTGTGCTCGCACACGGGGCTAGCATGCATGTACGTGGCTCCGAAATGTGCTTAAATGGGATGGCATAGTGCCGGGGCAGGTGGGTTGCTTCTACCGAACTGGCTGAATACCACCTTTTGCAATCGTCATAAATAAGAGTCAACTGCCAAGCGTCCAAATCTTGATTCCGTGACCATGGGGATTCTGCGATGGTTGCAAGTGTCAAAAATTCAAATGTTCACTAAATGAATTGTTGTAAGGTGAGGATTAACTGTAAGATGGTTCAGTGCATAAACTCTGGGCATAAGGAGGGAGCACATTCACGAATGGGATAAAGGACCTGATGGATTACACCCCAGAGTCCTAAAAGAACTAGCAGAAGTCATTTCGGAACCATTGCACCACATCTTCCACAAATCCTGGAACACAGGGGAACTCCCCGAGGACTAGAAAAGAGCTGATGTGGTCCCCATCTACAAAAAAGGTAAAAAAACAGATCCAGGAAACTACAGACCAATCAGCCTAACATCAATACCTGGGAAAATACTGGAAAAAATAATTAAAAACCAGATCTCCCATCATCTAAAAACAAACCAAGTAATAACCAACAGCCAACATGGATTTGTTAAGAACAAGTCATGCCAAACCAACCTCATTTCATTCTTCAACACTGTGACCAAATTAGTAGACCAGCGTAATGCAGTAGACATACTTGGACTTTAGTAAAGCATTTGACAAAGTAGACCACAACCTACTCCTTCATAAGCTAGAAAAAAGCGGGATAGACAGCTACACAACCAGATGGATTAACAATTGGCTGACCAACTGTACCAAGCGAGTAGTCCTCAATGGCTCTAAGTCCACATGGAGAGAAGTAAGCAGTGGGGTATCACAAGGTTCCGTCCTAGGCCCAGTACTCTTCAATATTTTTATAAATGACCAAGATGAGGGAATAGCAGGAGAACTAACTAAATTTGCAGATGACACCAAGCTGGCGGGAATAGCAAACACCCCAGAGGACAGACTCAAAATCCAGAGGGACCTCGACAGACTCGAACACTGGGCCCAAACCAATAAAATGAAATTTAACACAGAGAAAAGTAAAATTCTGCACCTAGGCAAGAAGAATCAAAAATACATATACAAACTGGGCGAAACCACACTCAATAACAGCGATTGCGAGAGGGAGTCCTGGTAGACAGCCAACTAGATATGAGCCAGCAGTGTGCAGCAGCAGCCAAAAAGGCCAACGCAGTCCTGAGCTGCATAAATAGAGGGATACAATCAAGGACCAGAGAGGTACTAGTACCACTCTATAAAGCCTTGGTCAGACCACACCTAGAGTACTGCATCCAGTTTTGGTCACCACACTACAAAAAAGACATTGAAACCCTAGAGAAAGTGCAGAAGAGAGCAACCGGGATGATAAAGGGTCTGGAAAATAAAACATACAAAGAGCGGTTGCAGGAACTGAGCTTGGCCCGTCTGGCGAAGAGAAGGACCAGGGGTGACATGATAGCAGTGTTCCAATACTTGAGGGGATGCCACAGAGAGGAGGGAGTCAGGCTGTTCTCTATGGCATCAGAAAGCCAAACAAGGAATAATGGATGGAAGCTGACCAAGGAGAGATTCAACCTGGAAGTGAGGAGAAACTTTCTGACGGTGAGAGCGATCAACCAGTGGAACAGCTTGCGACCTTCAAGGAGAGACTGGACTGCCATCTGTCTCAAATGGTGTAGGAACTCCTGCTTGAGCAGGGGGTTGGACTAGATGACCTACAAGGTCCCTTCCAACTCTAATAATAAATCTAAATCTAAAAAGTCTCGTCATTGAAATAAGGATATAAACAAGGGAAAAATAAATCCTTATCAGCAATAGTGGAGACAAAGGTTGAAGGTTCCCAGCCCCAGAAACGCCCCAAATAGGAATTGCCATAGCCCTTAGACTTATATACCACTTCACAGTACTTTTCAGCCCTCTTTAAGCAGTTTACAGAGTCATCCTCTTGCCCCCAACAATCTGGGTCCTCATTTTACCCCCCTCGGAAGGATGGAAGGCTGAATCAACTTTGAGCTAGTCAGGATCAAACTGCTGGGCAGTGGGCAGAATTAGCCTGCAATGCTGCATTCCAACCACTGGGCCACCAGAGCCCATGCAAATAACGATTCCTCTTTTCTGATAACAATGCTGCCAAATTCCTCTGGCATAATAAACAAAGGTTTATGACATACTTTTCCTCCACTGAGACTTTGCTCAACCCATAAAAAAGGAAGTTTTTGATGTTATCACTAAAACAGCAGAAAAAGCTAAGGTGACGGACTCATCAGCTCAACCCATGGATTATAAACAACTAATGTTTAAGTGGAGGGCATGTTTTATTGCTCATTTATTAAATCCGATTTTCTATCTTGGAAATCTCTGTCAACATCTCAGTTGCTGACATCAGACCAACCTTGTATCAACCTACGGATAATAAATAGAATATATAAAAATGGAATTTAGCCCATGGAATGGAAGACAGGAGCGTTCTTGTCATAAATATCTACAATTTTATACGTTTTCTGCTAGAAGGAATGAGAAGGCCATTTTGTATAAACCAAGGATCAAAGAGACAGGTAACCCCTTCCTACCGAAATCTCTTTAAAATGTTCTCTGTCATTCATCTTCATTGCTTTGGTTGTTGGGAATGTCAGACTGCAGATATATGAGAGAGATCTTCTCAGGTACCTTCACATTTGCTCTGTCAACAAATTTTTGACAAAACTGACAGTTTTTTTTACCCACCATGGAGAAACTGTGGCCTATTGATTCCATATAGGATGGAAACTTATATATAACTGAAATGCATTTCAATAAATGCCCATATATTACCTAGCCTTTTTGGTGTCCATTAAAAATTCTTGTCTGTATTGTAATTATCCTATTTTATCTACATTCATGTGTTGGTTACTTTATAAGATTAATGTTAAGTTCTAGGCAAAGGCTAGAGTGATTTCTAACAGCTCCTTTTATAGGAGACTGATCAGCCAAACAACCAATCAGCAGAGAGCATTTTCCCACTCCAACAGAGGACCAGAATGAGAACTTCAACTGACAACTATACACTATATACAATACATAACACCCCTCCCCACCAAGATGGAGCATTATGGTGATGAAGATAACAATTTAACATATGTAGTCTTTTAGGTAGACAGGGTGGCGATGTGTCCATCCCGACCTACGAGGTTCTGTCTCAAGACCAGTAGCTCCAGAGCCTTGACTAGGTGGAGTGGCTGATGCTGCTTCAGGTGCCGCTTGCAGTAGCAGCAAGGGCTCGGTCACTGGTGCTTCTAATACAAGAGGAATCTAATCAGCAGGCATCTGTGACTCACCACAGTCCCTTGTCGGTACCGTTGTTTGTGGTGGCTGAGCTGGCGTGTCCTTAGCCGGGGTTGTCTCTGACGGAGTCCATTCTGGCTGGTGGCAGACAAAGGTTCCGAGGTGGCCACACAGTTGGTCGATGTGGCGGTGCCATAGCCTGCCATCTTCGAGCACCACTCTGTAGGAACGCGGCCCAGTAACACCCACTACCCGGGCAGGAATCTAGGAAGGGCCCCCGGAGTAGTTGTGGGCATAGACAAGGTCGCCCGGTGAGAATGACTGGAGCTGGCTGGTCAAGTCTGCAGGGACCTCCAAGGAGTAGTCCTGGTGCAGCTGGTCCAAGTCGGTCTGCAGGCGGTGACCCATTAGGAGTTTGGCTGGACTCTTGTTGGTGGTGGAACTTGGTGTGACATGCTGGCCCAGGAGGTACTCGGCTATCCATGTTTGCCAGTCCCCCGGGCCCATCCTTGCCAGTGCTTCCTTTGCTGATTGGACCATCTGCTCAACCTGCCTGTTGCTAGCAGGATGGAATGGTGCAATCAGGGCATGACAAATGCCGTGACACCCCCCCCCCCCCAGGAACAGCTCGAACTGGCTTGATGTGAGCTGTGGCCCGTTGCCTGAAACAAGGACATCTGGCAGTGCGTGGGTTGCAAACAACCTTTTAAGGGCCTTGATCACGGCGTCTGAGGTGGTCGATGTCATGAGTACCACCTCAAGCCATTTTGAGTAGGCATCCACAACCACCATAAAAGTCTGTCCATGGAAAGCCCCACAATGTCAATATGCCCTATCGACCAAGGTGTCTTGGGTGCTTCCCACTCACGTGCTGGAGCGGATATTGGGGCTTTTCTTTTTTAACTTTGAGGCCAACTTCCTGGACACGGGTGAGTACCGCTCGCAGATGGTCGAGGCGTTGTTGGCTGCTGACACTAAGACATCATCAAAATAGGGTGATGCCTTGCAAGAGATGCTCCATCAGGCTCTGGAAAAGTCCCGGTGCCATGCTCACCCCAAATTGCAGCCAGTGACATCTAAAAGCTCCTTGATGTGTTACAATCGTCTGAGCCTCAGCTGTGGCATCATCAACTGTTAGCTATTGGTAGGCTTGGACAAGGTCCAGTTTAGCAAAGACCTTACCCTCATCCAGAGAGTGCAGCAGATGTTGGACCATGGGTATGCATTTTGTTGTAGTGCTTTATTTAATGTACATTTATAGTAGTCTGTGCAGATGCGGACAGAACCATCTGGCTTCACAGGGGTCACAATTGGACTCTCCCATTTTGCGTAGTCAACAGGTTCCAGGATTCCTTGGCTGATGAGCTTTTCACGTTGCTCATCAACCTTTGAGCACAAGGCAAACGGTACTCTTTGCGGCTTCATTTGGATCGGAGCGACCTGGGGGTCAAGATTGAATGAGATGGGTGTGCCCGTATACCTGCCCAGGTTTCCGTCAAAGACATCTACAAAATCAGAGATTAAGGCCTCAGTATCAGAGTCACTGATATAGTTGATGCCAGTGATTTCCAGACTCAGGGAGGAGAACCAGTCCAATCCTAGGAGACTTGGTAGGGAGCCATCCACTACGAGCAGTCGCAGTGAGCCCAAGAAGTCCTTGAAAGATATTCTAAAGGTGCCAGTTCCAATGATAGGAATGCTGTTCTCCTGGTAGTCTCAGAGATGAAAATGGTGGAAGTCCAACTGTCTCTTTGAGATTTTTGGTACCAATCTCTTTAGTGTACTACACGAGATGATGGTCATTGAAGATCCCGTGTCCTCCTCCATTTAGCAAGGGGACCCCTCAATCAGGACGGTGACATGGACCTTCTTGCAAGAGGAGAGGCTGGCTTGACCGATGACTGCTTCTGCCTTGCAGGTGCCTCTGGAGATGGTGAAGCAGTCCTCTCCATGACTCTGTTGTCTTTTCTGCATTTTTGGGGGGCAAGTTTCTGGGCTCGCAGTGGTAGCTGTTGGTTGGTTTGCATGACAGACCCTGGCCAAATGTCCTTTCTTTTCACATCTTTGACAGATGGCATTCTTGAACTTACATGCCATTCGCGGGTGATTGGCGCCACAACCAACACATGCTGGTTGCCTCTTTTCTGTGGCCACATTCCTCCCCTTGGAGGATTTGAGGTGATAGACATCCTCATCTGCTGCTTCACTGTGGTTAGCATCTTCATGGTGCACAATGACTGGTTTCCGCGACGCTGGTGGGCTGTTTGATTTTTGAATCTCAGCTGTTGACTGATTGGACATCTCAGCTGCTTGTGCCTCATCGAGTGCCATCTGCAGGGTGAGGTCTGTTTTTTGCAAGGAGGCGCCACTGTAGCTTGACGTCCCTCACACCACAGACCACTCTGTCCAAGAGAGCGTCATCTAAGTCCCTGAACTCACAATACAGGGCTGCCTTTCGAAGGACAGCAATGTATTTGTTGATGGATTCACCTTCAGCCTGATTCCAATGATGGAAGGCATGCCGACGTGCGATTCACGAAGGTTTGGGTGCATAGTGAGTCCATAGCTTGCTCTGCAGCACATCCCATGGTGCAGACTGAATGGCCACTGGAGCAAAGATCTCTGGGCCGCAGAAGTTTAGAAAAGTGCCCTTTTCCTGTTGTCAGTGATCTCAGCAAAGTCTTTGGCTTCGAGGAAGCAGTCAAAACGAGCAAGGTAGGAGTCCCATGTCTCAGAGGCTGGGTTGTATGGAGCAAAAGGCAGTATTGCAGCCATTTTCCAAGAGACTGGTATAAGCCTACAGGCAATCTGGGTTGAGGAGTCTATAGTCAATGAAGTGGCAGCAACTGTGGATCAGCTCTGGTGATTCAGCTCTGAGTGGGTCAGCTCACAGTTATCAGCTGTTTGCAGCCTCACTTTCCATTCGATCCCATCCTCGTCACCAGTGTTAAGTTCTGGGCGAAGAATGGAGGTGAGGCTAGAGTGATTTCTAACAGCTCTTTATTCAATACTGCCTGTGAAGCAACTGAACTCCCGGGCTGGCACAGCTCCTTTTATAGGAAACTGATCAGCCAAACAACCAATCAGGAGAGAGTATTTTCCCACTCCAACAGAGGACCAGAATGAGAACTTCAACTGACAACTATACACTATATACAATACATAACAATGAATAAGCTGCTTCTTCAATTAAAAACAACTATTAGAGATGCAAAAATGTAATACTGAATAAACGGAGAGAAAGGAAACAAACATAGCAAAGAGAACCAGCTTTAAAAATCACTCACTGAATCAAATTATAGAAAAAATTCAGATGGAAAATAGGTTCATAACCCAAACTTTGCTCCTGGAGTGTGTATTTCCAGTTTTTACTCCAGAATTAGTGAGGATAGAGAAGAGTTTAGCTGGACCCAAGAGAGGGAACTTATAGTTCTGATGGCCACAATGTTTTTAAGAGTCTTCAGCCAGCCATTTTCAGCCACCTGTCAAACTGCACTAGAAGCAGTTTGGGTTTCCCCTGCAATATTTCAATGGCTGGCTTAGAGGAAACCAGTCTTTAAGTTACTTTGGGTTTACAATGTTTTAGGGTTTTCAAGGCCATGATAGAAGTACTAATTGGTAGAATTTGCAATTAGGTATAAACATGTGAAGCAAGACAGAAAGGATGGGGCTGGAACCAGAGTTTCACACTGAGAAACTGTCATCTGCAGTCTGGTTATTATTTATTTATTTATTTATTTATTTATTTGTTTGTTTGTTTGTTTGTTTGTTTATTTATTTGTTTGTTTATTTATTTAGTCAAACATGTATGAGAAAATAAGTATAAGTATAAACATAACATATAAACATATAAGTATAAACAGGTATAAGCATAAGCATAAGAAATGAGTACGAATAAATGGGAACAATAGGACAGGGACGGTAGGCACGCTGGGCATGCCCCCTCACAGACCTCTTAGGAATGGGGTGAGGTCCATGGTAGACAGTTTAAGGTTAAAGTTATGGGGGTTTGAGGATGTAACAACTGAGACAGGTAGTGCATTCCAGGCATTGACAACTCTGTTGCTGAAGTCGTATTTTCTGCAATTGGGTTTCGAGTGGTTTACTATGAGTTTATATCTATTGTTTGCCCGTGTATTATTGCAGTTGAAGCTAAAGTAGTCATTGACAGGTAGGATGTTGTAGCAGACAATTTTGTGTACTAAGCTTAGGTCAGACCGTAGGCGGCGTAGTTCTAGGTTGTCCAGGCCCAAAATTTCAAGCCTGGTGGCATAAGGTATTCTATTGCGAGAAGAGGAGTGGAGTATTCTTCTTGTGAAATACCTCTGGATTCATTCAATTGTATTAATGTCAGATATACAATGTGGATTCCAGGCAGATGAGCTGTATTCAAGAATTGGTCTGGCAAAGGTTTTATATGTCCTGATTTGCAGTACAATGTTACCGGAGAAGAAGCTTCGCAAAATTAGGTTAACAACTCTTAATGCCTTTTTGGCAATGCTGTTACAGTGTGCTCTAGGGCTTAAATCTTTTGAAATAAGTACTCCTAGGTCCTCAACAGAGTGAGGGTCATCTACGAGGTCGTATCCTCCCAGTTTGTATTTGGTGTTTTGGTTTTTGTTGCCGATGTGTAGGACAGAGCATTTGTTGGTTGAGATTTGGAATTGCCATTTGTTTGACCATTCTGACACATAGTCTAGATCACTTTGTAGGGTAGCAGTATTGTTGGTGGTGTTAAATAGTTTTACATCATCAGTGAAGAGGACACAGTTTCTTTTAATATGATCGCAAACGTCATTTTATGTATATTAGAAAGAGAGTGGGTCCTAGAACCCAGTCTTGGGGGACACCGCTGTTAACTGGTGCAGGGTTTGATAGGGTTTGATATTTATTTTGACTACTTGTTGCCTGTTTGACAGGAATGCAGCTATCCATTTGTGCAGGGATCCAGAAATGCCGTAAGAACTTAGTTTTAACAGTAGTTTATCGTGCACCACTGAATCAAAGGCTTTGCAGAAGTCTATGTAAATTGCATCTATTGCTTTACCCTGGTCGAGTTGTGTAGTCCAAATGTTTCTGCAGTGTAGGAGTTGTCGATTACAGGACAGTTTTTTTTCTGAATCCAAATTGTTTGTTAGAGAGTAGGTTGTTTGACTCTAAGTGGAGGATAATGGATTGGTTTATGATTGATTCCATGACTTTGCAGGTGACACAACATAATGAGATTGGTCTGTAATTTTCAACTAGGCTGGGGTCTCCCTTTTTGAAGATAGGAATGACCGTGGCTAATGACCATAGGTCAGGCAAGGAGCTGGTTCTGAAAGATATCTCATAGATTATGCTTAGAGGTTCGGCTATGGCAGTGGAAAGCTTTTTTAAGAAGTCGGCACATAATCCATCAGGGCCAATAGATAGAGATGGTTTTAGGGTGCGTAGTGACTTTTCAATGTTATCTTCTGTAAAGTCAATATGTAGCAGATTGTTGCAATTAGTTGCGGTGTGACTAGGAAATGTGGGGCATGAGCCACTGCTGTTGACAAAGACTGAACTGAAGAACATGTTGAAGAGATTGGCCTTAACGGTTTCATCATTACAGTCTTTACCATTAGGCCCTTTTAGAGGTGGGATGGTTTTTGAGTCTTTAAGTTTGTTATTTACGAAATTATAGAAGGCGCAGGTGGAATTTCTGTGTAACAGCTTTTCCTCTTTTTTGCAATAGTAATTGCTGCATTCTGCCTTTATCTGATGGCATAAGGTTTTGTAGCAGCTTTTAAAGTTAGCTACGTAGCGAGTTTTGTTTTTTCGCCAAAGAGATTTTTTGTTTTGTTTGGAGCTTTTTTATTGTTATGGGTAAAGGTAATTTGTTTTTGTTTTTGTTTGCTTTGGGGGTTACTATTGGTAAAGGTAAAGGTAAAGGTTCCCCTCGCACATATGTGCTAGTCATTCCTGACTCTAGGGGGTGGTGTTCATCTCCATTACAAAACCGAAGATGTCCAAAGATGTCTCTATGGTCATGTAGCTGGCATGACTAAATGCTGAAGGCGCACGGAACACTGTTACCTTCCCACCAAAGGTGGTCGCTATTTTTCTACTTGCATTTTTACATGCTTTCGAACTGCTAGGTTGGCAGAAGCTGGGACAAGTAACGGGAGCTCACTCCGTTACACGGCGCTAGGGATTCGAACCATTGAACTGCCAACTTTTCTGATCGACAAGCTCAGCATCTTAGCCACTGAGCCACCACATTACTATTGGTACGTATAGTTTAATGACTGTTTTGACTTCAAACAAAATTTTTTTATAATGGTCTTCAGCAGTATTATAGCCAGTGAATAGATCATAGTTGGCTTTTTTAAAGTTATAATTTGGAGTCCCGTTATTAGGATTTTCTCTGCAAGGTCGTAAATTGAGGCAAAAGTCAATCATGCTGTGGTCACTGTTGGAAAAAGGTTCTTTTATTTGTAGTCCATAAATTAAGTTTGAACTGTTGCAGAAGATGAGATCAAGGCAGTTGTTGAGTCTAGTGTTGTTTGTTACTAATTGATCCAGTCCCAGAGTAGTAACAGTATTGTACAGGGTTGCATGTATAGGTTCAGTTGTACATTCGTTCTGGGTCCAATTAATTAGAGGTAAATTGAGGTCACCAAGAAAGATAATAGGGTGTGAGCAGGAGGTTGCCCACGTTAGTAGTGCAGTTAGCTTATTAGCATGGTCGAGGTCATAATAAGGGGCTCTGTAACCTAGTAAGAAGCAAAGTTTGGTATTTAGGGATAGTTCACAGACGATGGAAGGGCAAGCTCCTGAGTAACTTGAATCATTTTCAGATCTAGTGACTTTTTATAGAAGATGGCAACACCACCCCCTCTTCGGTTTTTGCTAGCATCAAAACAGGAGGGCTAGTCCAGGTTCTAGTTTTGTGAACCAACTAAACCTAAGCAAAGGCCTTCCTAATTAGAGCAATCACTTGTCAGGAACAGAGGTGATTCCAGGAGCCTCCCCAAAGAGAACCCCCAACTCAAGAGAGTCAATGGCCAAAGGAAGCTGGGTCACCTAGCTATGTAGGTTTCTTAGAAGATGTTTCTGTCCTGGCTGGATTGAATCTCTATTTATTAGTCTCAGAGTTTCTGCTGTCTTCCTGGAGAGAACAGATAAAGAATAGAGGTGTCTGTGCCCCCCAGCTTCATGACTGAGATTTCAAACGTCTTTCGGAGTGTGGAATGGATTAAAATTCTGAAGTGATACTCCGTGGATCAAAGCAACACCTTTTGGAATGATTTCAGAGATCATTATTATTAGCTGCCTTGTTCAATAAAATAGAAACTGTCAGGTGCCAGGGAAATCAGGAGATTCGGGCAGTTCAAATGAATATAAAGTTTAAGCTCTTTACAAAAATCTGACCTACTAACGGTCAAGGGAAATGAGCTGGAGATAAGAAAGGCATTCAAGATGGGCTGGACTCAGATCTCTTGTGGGCACACAGGGACTCATGACTGATGATGCATTTGACCCCCTCCCTTGGGCTTAGCCTGGTTGTCCCCTATAAAAAGTTTCCATTGGATCATACCACAAGGTGTTACCCAACCACAGTTTAATACAATTAATAGACATTGCAGTTCTCTGTTGTTTTTCAGCCATCTCCCTTAATTGCCCACTTGTTTCATCAATTTTCTCTTCTTACCTCTTCTCTGATGCCAAGTTTCAGAACAGCTGTGGTGCTAAACGATGGAGACCCTCGATCCTTTGCTTGGATGATCACTGACCAAATGCAATCTTTGTTCTTGGTGATGTTGTGAATGACGTCCAAGGATCGTATGTAAGATTTCAGTTTAATTTCTCCAGAGCTTTGATCAATATCAAACACATCGGCCGGATCAGTCTGCATTATGGAGTAGTCCACAATGTTATTGGGTTCTTCTGCATCTTGATCTATTGCCTGTTTTGGGGAGGTGGGTTTCAGATTGATGAAAAATCATCATTTAATAAATGTTCATCTATTTTAAAGAAGGCAAGAAAAATTCACTAAATGACTATTTACTGTATCCCCAATATGGGCCCTGGATTTCAGTTTATACAGTGGAACATAGTATAACATAGATTATGGAGTGGAATCAAATTGGTTTCTGGAAGTAAGCTTAACTATTAGAATTTTGAAATCACATTTCTTTTCAAAACGTAGCTATTGTATTCCTGCCAATTTTTTATCTCACAAAATTGGACGGTGATGGCAATGGTGAAGAATCATTATGGTGAAATGGAACCATTCCCTCATTATAAATTTGAGGAGATGGCGGGGGGGGGGAGACTGGAAGAAACTCAAAGCTTTAAAAAAATAAATATTATTTGATTTATATTTCATGATAAACCAATCCCACCAAATAAGGCTCACCAGATATATCTCAAAATTCTAAGAGAAAATGAGAGCTATAGACACAGACAGAGACAGACAGATAAAGATAGAGATTTCTCAACTATTTCTTTCTTCACTGTTGAGTTGCAGAAATTTCTCAATGCTCTGCTGTGTCCTTTACTCCTTTCTGGAAAGGATCTTTTAAAAGTCTTTCTGCCCTCCTTTTTAGAGATGGCCTTTTGTTTTTCTTTCCACCTGCATGCTTAGTATTTTCTGCTTTCATAAGTATTTCCCCATTTATTCACATCTATGCGAAAGTACGAACTATCCTTTTTTATTTTTTATTTTTTATTTTTTATTTTTTTATTTTTTTATTTTTTTATTTTTTTATTTATTTATTTATTTATTTATTTATTTATTTATTTATTTATTTATTTATTTATTTATTTATTTATTTATTTATTTATTTATTTATTTATTTATTCTTATATGCCGCCCTACTCCCTGGGGACTCAGGGCGGTAAATACTTTTAAGTATTTTTAGGAATGAAGTGACGTTTGACCTGGGCTCTCGCCAATATGACTCATTGAGAAGAATGACTTCCATTCTCATCCACCTAATTCTGTAGCTTAAAAATTAATATTGCCCTTTATTAAATATGAGAATATTTATCTGAGCTGTGGATTCATTTCCCAAAAAGTGCCTTTGAAAGTCACTTCATTTTTTCCCCCTCAGGATCATGGAGAAACGGTGGTCCTAGGAAAAGATGTAGCTGCTTTCAAGAGTTGCCGAGAAGTTCTACTTCCATGTTGTTCTCCAAACCACCGGATTCTGGGGAGGAATCCAAAGCACCGCACAGCCCCTATTATTTAGCTTTTAAGCTTATTATTATCACGAACCATCATATCTCAGAGAGCAACAATATTTTGACCCACCTCAACTTTTACTGGGGATCCAATAATCATGGTTTTTTCCTGAATGTTCTCACTGAACTCTGGAGAATGATCATTGACATCAAGGACAGTGATGAAGACTTCGGCCAAACTATGCTTTCCTTCTATATCTTCTGCCTTTACGAAAAAATGGTACTTAGAGTTGATTTCTGCATCTAGGGTGGCCCATGGCTGAGTGTAGATAATCCCAGTAGATGGATGGATCAGAAAGCTGGGGAGGAAATTTGGGAGATTTATTCTGCTCAAATATACAGACAAAGGAGCATCCTATAGCTCAGAATCACTTCTTCCAACATTACTAGAGGTTAGAGATGATCTATTAACCAATTTAGTTGCATACCTCTTTAATCATTTTTCAGCATATTCAAAACAACATACGATTAAACATTTTAACAGAATCTCCTATTCTATAAAGCCTTCAGAACCACCACAATAAAGTTTCTCTTTCAGATTTGAGACTGAGTTTTTTTAGCAATTACAAAATCAATTTTAAAAACAAAGTCACAGGATAGCCCAGTTGAAGAGCTGGGTTGACTGACTTGAGGAAAAAAACTTCATAACATGGCGGAGTTGGGAAGGACCACAGGGACAATCTAGTCCATAATGTACTCAGATTTGGTTACCAGTTAGATAGTATGATCCTGGATTGAATAATTCTATTCTATTCTATTCTATTCTATTCTATTCTATTCTATTCTATTCTATTCTATTCTATTCTATTCTGTTCTGTTCTGTTCTGTTCTGTTCTGTTCTGTTCTGTTCTGTTCTATTTTTAAAAAAATAATCTTTATTAGGTTTTTTTCATTAAAAACAACATATAAAACAGACATACAAAAATACATAAAACAAAAACCAACACAGGAATAACTAACCACTTTTACAGCTTTTTCAAAGTATTTCCAAATCTATTTCCAAATTACAATATTCTTATTTTTATTTTAACATTCGTTAATATTTGTCTAAAACTATCTTTAAAGGATTGAGTCTCCTAATATATTTTCCACATCTATTTCTTCCACTTTACTTACATATAAATCACTTATTTATCATAGGAAAAGAGAGTAAGAACATTTACAGTTTTGTCATGGATAGTCCTCATTTTATAATCAAATTTGAAGGTTTTTATTGTGTTTTAACCACATATACCATTTGTTCAATGCTTCATAAAATTCTGTATCTTCTTTTTCATGTACGTATCTCCATAGTTAATTTGCACATCTCGGAACATTCTAATATTTTTCTAACCACCATAGAGGATGTGGGAATGGTATCAGTTTTCCAACTCCTAGCCGCTGTGGTTATATGCAGTATTAAATAACGGCCCACTTTTTAAAACTTTCCTCTAAAAATTCCCAGCAAGAACAATTCCGGCTTCAAGTCAATTGTCTGTTGTGTAATTTCTTCCAACCAGTTCCTTATTTTGTTCCAGAATGCTTTAATTTTAGGGCATGTCCACTAGAGATGATAATAGGTCCCTTGTTCCTTCTTACACTTCAAACATTTCAAAGACACTGTCGGAAACATCTTTGCCAATCATGCTGGGGGTAGATGCCAGCGATAAAACATTTTATAGACATTTTCCTTATATGATGCTGCTAAGGTCAATTTATAATTTATCTCCCAAATTTTATCCCATTCTGCCAAAATGATTCCATACCCAAAATTTTGTGCCCATGCGATCATTGTCCCCTTGACCACTTCTTCCTCTAATTTGAATTGTAATTGAAAATTATATAGTTTTGAAATCATTTTTTCTTCCGGGCCAAATCAAATTTTATCTAATCCTTGTTCATTTTGGAATCTGAACTGTATTGCATCTTTTTTATACCGTGATTGTATTTGTAGATATTGCCACCAATCCAGTTCTATTCCCATTGATTTAAGGTCTTGTTTTGTTTTAAGTTTTTCTTGATCGTCCAGGAGTTGTTTGTACGTTACAATTTTTTTCTCATCTAGTAGGTTTGGGTATATGATTGCTTCTATCGTAGATAACCATTTGGGGATTTTTCTATAAGTGCTCGCTCTTGATTTTAAGCCAAATTTCTAACAAGGATCCTCTTATGTAATGTCTTTGGAACAAGGCATGTGTTTTATACTTCCCTCCCCAAATAAAGGTGTGCCAACCAATTTGAAGGTCGAAACCTTCTAAAGTTAAGATCCTTTTATTTTTAAGTGTAATCCAATCCTTCATCAAATTTAATGCAGCAGCTCGATAATAGGTTTCCCAATCAGGGAGTCCAAATCCACCTCTCTTTCTGTTATCATATATTATTATTATTATTATCATTATCATTATTATTATTATTATTATTATTATTATTATTATTATTATTATTATTATTATTATTATTATTATTATTATTATTATTATTATTATTATTATTATTATTATTATACGCTCTTATAGGCCGCCCAATCCCGTAGGACTCAGGGCGGCGTACAACATGGATAAGAAACGTACAGTAAAACAGTGATAACAATTTAAAAATTAAAAACATTATTAAAACATTATTAAAAACACCATTCATGGGGGAATCTGATCTTCTTATTCACCCCGCCTGCTGGAAGAGCCATGTTTTTATGGCTTTACGGAAGGCCAGCAGGATGGGGATAGTCCGGATCTCTGGTGGGAGTTGGTTCCAGAGGGACGGGGCTCCCACAGAGAAGGCCCTCCCCCGCGGCCCCGCCAACTGACATTGTTTGACCGATGGGACCCGGAGGAGGCCCTCTCTGTGGGACCTAACCGGTCGTAGGGAGGTATGTGGTAGGATGCGGTCCCGAAGGTAACCTGGCCCTGAGCCATGTAGGGCTTTAAAGGTCAAAACCAACACCTTAAATTGCGACCGGAGACTAATAGGCAACCAATGCAGCTGGCGGAGAATAGGTGTTACGTGGGTGTATCTCGGTACACCCACCACAGCTCGCGCAGCTATATAATAATTTAGTTTTAATTCACGCCTTCTTTTTTGACCATATGAATTTTAATACTATTTAATGCTATTTTATTCAATTCTGTAAAAAATTTCTTCCTTAATTTTATTGGCGCTATTTGAAATAAAAATAATATCTTAGGTAGGATGTTCATTTTGATAACCGCTATTTTACCCAATAATGATAGTTGTAATTTTGGCCAAATCTCCAATTCTTTATGTATCTTCTGAATCAATTTAGTATAATTATCCTCTTTTATCGAGCTGCATTTTGCAGTTAACCATAGGCCTAAATATTTCACTTTTTAAAACAGTTTTAATATCCAATGCTGTTTCCAAATTCCTGTTTTGTTGTTCTGTTAAGTTTTTCATTATTAATTTTGTTTTTTGTTTTTTTATTTTTAGTCCTTCCACTTTTCCAAATTTCTCGATCTCACTAATTAAAATTGGTGCTGTCTCCAGGGGATCTTCCAAGATATATGCCATATCGTCGGCAAAAGCCTGCACTTTATATTCCTCCTTCCTTATTTTTAATCCTTTTATGTCTTGATCTTATTTACAGTAACATCTTACTGATCTTAACAGTGTTTCTAATGCTAGTATAAATACGAGTGGGGATAGGGGGCAACCTTGGCGTACCCCTTTCATTATATTTACCTTTTCTGTCAAGTCCTTATTTAGTAAAGGTTTGGCAGATTGATTCGTATATATTGCTTTAATTAAACTAGAGAATCTTCCTCCGAATTCCATTTTTTCTAATTGCATTATCAAGAATTGCCAATCCAAATTTTCAAATGCTTTTTGAGCATCAATAAATATTAATGCCAATTGTTTTTCTGTATGTAAGTCATAGTATTCCAGAGTGTTTAATATGATTCTAGTGTTATTCTTAATCTGTCTATTTGGCAAGAATCCGTTCTGGTCTGAGTGAATTAATTGATGTATTAGTGAAGTATTTTTTTAAGCTTTCAGCGATAATTGTAACAAATATCTTATAATTGTATTTAATAATGATATTGGTCTATAACAGGGCTGGGTTCCAAATTTTTTTACTACCACTCTGTGGGCGTGGCTTAATTTTGTGGGCTTGGCTTAATTTTGTGGGAGTGGGTTAGTGGTCATGTGACCGGGTGGGAGTAGCTTGATGGTCATGTGATTGGGTGGGAGTGGCTTTGCAGTCATGTGACTGGGGGGTGGCTTGGTGATCATGTGACTGGGTGATCATGTGACTGGGTGAGCATGGCCAACTTGACATCACTCACAACAAGGGTTAGGGTTAGGGTTCCTGGCCTCTCCTCACCTCAAAGGCCTCAACAAGATACAATTTCCATGTCTATTTATTTACTACTACTGAACATCTAAAATAAACTATTTAATCGTATGTATATATGCCATGTGTGTACATACATATTACACACAGGCACACAAAAATATACATTATCTACTATATATACTGTATGTGTATGTACACACACACACACAAAAACACACACACACACACAAACAAACACCTCTTTTAAAATTATACACATTCAACCTCACTTACTGCATTTGGAAAAACACACCCAGAGTCCACTTTCTGCCACACATTTAACCATAACTTCTGTACATTAGAACATTACACATGCCTTCAGATGTACTTCCCTAGTTTGCACATGACTGTTACAGCCAGGAGATGTCATGGATTGAGTAAAATGTGGTGAAACTCACTTAACAGTGCTCTTGCTTAGCAAGCAAAAATTTGGGCTCAGTTGTGGTTATAAGTCAAGGACTATCTCTGCCTTCCTCTGCATGGCAGCCTTGTCCTAGTAAACTCCTTCTCCTTTCTGGCAATTTTCCTCTCTGTTAGAGGCATCAAAATAATGCAGACAATGTAAGGTTTCCTGCTGCAGCAGGGGGTTGGACTAGATGACCTCCGAGTATCGTGTGGTAAGTTAATTCCAATATTCACTTATAGTTTAGAACCATATAATAATCAAGTCTATTTGTTATTATCTATTATAGTTCTAAATTATAAAGTTCCTTGTCCAATGTAATTACCACACTTCACTACTTTCTCAGTCTCTATACGTCTATTCTTTTCCAAGATGTCTCCCAGTCATTTTGCCTTGTCACCTTCCGTTCACTCATGAGTGCTCTTCTTCCTCTTCCACCAACTTTCTCTCACTTTCTCTTCCTTTCTTCACTTTCTGATGACCCTTTTGCCACAATCCTTTCCCAATCCATCTTTTAAGTCTTTTTGCAGTACGGTTTATAGCTCAAATCGCCGCCCTGAGTCCTGCGGGAGTAGGGCGGCATAGAAAAGCTACCAAATAAATAAATAAATAAATAAATCAATCCTTCACCCTTCCTCCACTCTATTACTCTTTCAGTGTCCGTTCCTGCAACTTCCTCTCCCACTTTCACTTCACCACTTTTGCCTTCCAGGAGCCACTCTCTGTCGTCTTTAATATCTCCAACTCCACCAAAAGGGATCTCCTTCTCGCTTCTTCCTTTTATATGTTAAAAATCCACTTTCCTTCACTTTCTCACCACTTGTCCCAGCTGTTTTTCACTCAACACTTCCCTCTTCTCGTCACTCTGTCACGCCTCCGGATCGGCTCTATGAGTCTATTTCTTTTGCGACCGGATCGCGGGCCTTCCTCTCACTATCTGGGGAGATTGCCTTTCTCCTCCAATGCCTCGAGGTTTCCCCTTTCTGCCTCTGCTCCCTCCAAGATCAGCTTCGCCTACGGGCCTCCAAAAATCACAAAAAACACGACAGCAGCTCACGGAGCTCTGTTTGCTGCTCCGCACCGGCGTGACGTCAAACCGGAAGTCTCTATTCTATTCTATTCTATTCTATTCTATTCTATTCTATTCTATTCTATTCTATTCTATTCTATTCTATTCTATTCTATTCTATTCCCTCAACACTGTCAAACTATTTACTAAGTCTGCACTACTATTAATCTTCTCATCGTTCCCATCACCCATCTCAGTGTTGCACCTTATGATTCTTGACGAACGTATCTTTTCTTTTATGTACAGAGAGCATATGTACCAAGACAAATTCCTTGTGTGTCCAATCACACTTGGCCAATAAAAAAGTCTATTCTATTCTATTCTATTCTATTCTATTCTATTCTATTCTATTCTATTCTATTCTATTCTATTCTATTCTATTCTATTCTATTCTATTCTATTGTTCTCTGTCTATCTCCTTATCTAATTTATCTTCTATATCTATATAACTATATGTGTCTGCCTATCTATCTTTCTCTATCTGTCTGCCATCTATCTATCTATCTATCTATCTATCTATCTATCTATCTATCTATCTATCTATCTATCTATCTATCTATCTATCTATCTATCTATCTACCTACCTACCTACCTACCTACCTACCTACCTACCTACCTACCTACCTACCTACCATCAATGGGATAGTTGATGGGAAGCAACACTGTCACAGAAATGTCATGTACAGCAAGTCTTCACACAAGAGACACATCTTGAGTTGAATGTTAAGGAGTTTTTTCCCCTTTCTTTCAATACTCTGAATGGAGACCTTCAGAATGGTAGCAAGCAATACCGAGAATTGCAGCATGAAGCATGCAGTTCATCAGATCTACAGATTATAGAATGAAAGGGTGAAGACTATTCCTTACTGATTGCTTTAGCTCTAGGATTGAACTAGCAGGTTTTGCATTTAATGTCTTTCAGACTCTCCTCCCTATCTGCTCCACTCTGGATATTGCAGTTGAGGAAAACTCTTTCAGCAGTTCACTCTTTCATTTCAAATAATAGATTTATAATAGACTTTGATATAGACATTTGATCTGAGCAGGAGAAGGGAACCAGGAACACTTTGTTCCTTCCTTGTTCCTTGCCCAAATTAGAATAAGATTGGAAAGAAATAGGAATGCAAATTATCCTGCTTGAATATGATGAGCAATTTTCTTTCCTTTTATTACTCCCCACATATGCATTGTTGCATTTTCCCTTAACTATTCTGTTTATATTAAAGTTGTATATATTTATATGAGTGTATGCTTGCAAACAGGCATATTGCAAACTTACAGATCTGCTCCTGTTCCGTAAATTGAGTATTTTAATTCACCCCAGAGGCCTGAATCTGGATCAATTGCCTGAGGAAGAAAATAAAATGATTACGATGGGAATGTCATAAGATTCATATTAACAGACAGATTAACAGAGTTGGAAGGGACCTTGTAGGTCATCTAGTCCAACCCCCTGCTCAAGCAGGAGACCCTAGACCATTCCAGACAAATGGCTGTCCAGTCTTCAAAACCTCCAGTGATGGAACACCCACAATTCTTAGAGGCAAGCTGTTCCACTGATTAAATTGTTCTCACTGCGAGGAAATTTCTCCTTATTTCCAGGTTGGATCTCTCTTTAATAATCTTCCATCCATTATTTCTTGTCCTGTCTTCAGGAGAATAGGTGGACCCCTTGTTCTCTGTGACAGCCCCTCAAATATTGGAAGACTGCGTTGATGTCAGCCCTCTTCCTTCTCTTTGTTATCTAGACCTACCCAGTTCCTTTGATTGTTCTTAATATGGTTTGGCCTCCAGACCCCTTATCATATCATCTTTATTGCTCCACTCAGCATACTTTCTAGGGTCTTTACATCTATTATGTATCATGCATTAATAGGTTGACTATTAAGGAAGTCGTAAGGCTTTTAAAGAATGACGTGTACTTACAGTTACAGCAACTACATTGGAACCCCCGGGAGAATTCTCTGGGATCTTGGCGATGTAGTAATCAGATGAAAATTGGGGGATGTTATCATTCGTGTCCAAGAGATGGATCACAATATCAGCCGTTGAACTAAATTTCTCAGGTGTGTTCACTTCTACTGCAAGAAGCTAAGGCAGTAAACAGAGAAGTAAGAATTTGCTCTTTTAAAACATATGAAAGGCTTTCCTTTCTAACAGATTAACATTGGTGTTCAAATGGTTATAGGGAAAAGCCATTGTTCATTGTCATGCATTATATGTGGCTTTGGATCATTTCCCTCCATAAATAAATGGACCTGTATAATGTTTTTGACTCATATTGGGACCTCATTTATTCAGTTGTAGGACTTGTGAGCAAAACAGGTCACATTTTAGGCCAGATTAATGCAGAAAAACTGAAAATAACAAACAGATGTGCCATCTTTAAGCATCATCGTGTATATGGTAAAAGAAAGAGATAAAGAAATGTTTTCAAGAGTTGTTAAAAAAGAAGCTTGTAAGTGCACGTGTGTAGTAGCATGTAAAGGTGCATCAAAAGTCACCAAATGTTTGGCCTGCTTCTATTTGGGAAGTCTGCCCTCTCAGCTGACCAAATAAATTCTTTTTTGAAAATGACCTGGATGAACTCAGAAGAGCAAAAACAGAGTCCATCCCCTCTTTTTAATTCAAGCTTGAACTGAAGAAAGTAAAAGTCATTACAATACCTTGAAGGTTAACTCCTGGAACTTTTCGTAATCGATGGCAGCAGAATTTTCCACTATTATTGTGACTTGGGCTTCATTTAGGACTGTCTGAGGGACAACACGGAAAATTCCTCTGGGCCCAACAAGGTGGAGGTTAAATTTAGCATTTGCTCCCTGTGAAGAAAAGCCGTGAAAAGAATTTAGTTCTGTTTATGGTGGTGTGAAAGAGCAGTGCTCCACTTCTCATGCAGTATATGTCCACAAACAAGGTCTTCTCTCTTTATACTTCATTCCCATGTGCAATGGCCACCTCACCCAAATTTCTTTCCATCAGGATTCCTATATGATCCCAGGAAATAATGCAGCTACTTTAAAGTGACACAGTGGGATCCTTGCTGTTCTCCGAGCTTGGTGGTTTTCTTGCAGACATTTCATTACCAAACTAGGTAACGTCATCGGTGTTAGTAAGGAGTGGGTTTTGCAGAGTGGAGAAGGAGGAGAAGGAGGAGGGGAGGAGAAGAAGGAGAAGGGGAGAAGGAGAGGAGGAGGAGGAGGAGGAAGAAGAGAAGAAAGAAAAAGAAGGAAGGAAGGAAGAAAGAAAGAATGAAAGAATGAAAGAAAGAAAAAGAAAGAGACTATGGTGTCATTGGTGCTCTTTGAGCTTGGTGGTTTTCTTGCAGACATTTCATTACCAAACTAGGTAACATCATCAGTGCTAGGTGCATCATCAGTGCTAAAGTAACACAGTTAAATGCTAAATAACTTTTCCACACTCTGAAGCACCTTTTCAAGACTGAACCCAAAGCACTGTATCCCCTTGTTGTTTTATAGGGTGCAGGATGAGACTATCCTTGGCAAATCAACAATAAACAAATCAGGCCAAAATGCACCAAGAATAATGATGTTTTGCAGCCTCCGCTTCAGGATGCAGTTCTACTTTCATTTCATGGGCTGCTTTTTGTCACAGGAGCACCAACTGTTTATTTATTAAATGTATTTATTTATTTATTTATCAAATTTACCTCAGGGTGACTCCGGGTGCCTTAAAATAACAGTTGTGAGATTCCGTCCCAAAAGTTATTATTTTTCACTTCAGGAAGGACACTAAGTTTTCTATTATTTAGTTATCACGTTTCTCTAGCTGTCCATCTCACGAGGGTCACTCTGAATGGCCTGCAGTGAAATCATGGAGACTAGTTGGTGTAGTGGTTAAAGTATTGGGCTAGAAACTGTGAGTTCCAGTCCTCCTTTAGACATGGAAGAGGGCTGGGGGATTTGGGGCCTGTCCCTCTCTCTCTCTCAGCCCAACCCATCTCAGGGTTGTTATGTGAGAAAAATTAGGAGACATAAGTTGAGTTATTTTGAGTGGCCCAAAATAAAGAGAGAATATAAGTCTACTAAAAAATAATACAGTCACATTGGCCCCACGTTTAATTATGAACTCCTTGTCCATAGACTAGATTTGATTTTCAATCATTGCAAACATTTTCAAATCTGCAAATGTAGATTAAGTAAGCAAATCTGAAGTTTTCTTCTTGGGTTAGTTCAGGTTGAAGCTACTCTTGAAGGTTTCCATGACAACCCTTATCACTTTTTCTGGCGGGAAGCTGCAGAGCACTGGGAGGTCTTCAGTAAATTATTATGCAAATGAATCCCATTGCTCTGCTTAAAGGAAGCCCTTATCCCAGCTATGATTATTTTTCAAAGTCACGATCTGGGATGGCTTACCTGCAGAAGGATTTGGACAAGAAAATGAAAGAAGGAACCAGCTAGTGCATATATTTCACCAAGCAATGGAGCAAATTAATGCTGTCATCAAGAGAGGGCAACCTCGACCCAAAGAAAGGCCATAAGTCTTCCTGGACATTATCAAGTCCAGGATTTGTTTTCAAAACCAACTTAGAAACACAGAAATCTATAGAAAGCTCAAATCTCCTCCCCATGACCCAATGTGCATGACAACATCCTGATGGAATAGGGAATCAACCTCGGATGGAAACTAATCAAGGGGAGAACCAACCTAGACCTAAGGAGAAATTTCCTGACCATGAGAACAATTAACCAGTGGAACGACTTGCCTCCAGAGGTTGTGGGTATTCCATTACTGGAGGTTTTCACGAAGAGACTGGACAGCTTCTTGTCTGAAATGGTATAGGGTTTCCTGCTCGAGCAGGGGGTTGGATAGAAGACCTCCAAGGTCTCTTCCACCTCTGTTATTCTGTTATTCCATCCTGTAGCCTGTGACATTGCCATGCAAACATGAAAGGGGTGGAGCTTGTACAGTGATGTCATAATGTGTATTTATTAACCTGATTCTCATTCCATGGATGGCTCATGTTTGGAAAGAGAGCAATGGCCTTAAACTGTGGTTTATTTGTGGTGAAAAATTTTTTCAAGTTGGATTTTTTTCAACATGCTCTACAATTGCTAAAATGGTTTTGATGATTTCAGATTCTGCATGCTTGATGGCCTGTTTATTTAACTGATTTCCTTGTGCTTTGGGACCCAGGTAGTTCACATGTTTATAAGAGATGGGATCCTTTGGTTTTTGCTAACCAGGTTTTAGCATGTAGCATGTTGTGTCCTGATACCAGGGGGAGGAAGATAGAAGTTGGATGCCTACTGACCTGATCTGAATCATTGACTGTAATTTTGAGGCCCCTCAAGGTTTCACCTTCCAGTGGGTGCTCATAGATGGTCAGCTCAAATTGGTTCTGTGGCCCACTTTCTCCATAGAAGGTTGGTGGGTGATTGTTAAGGTCTACCACTCTGATGATGACCGTGGTGGATGCATGAGCAGTCTCGTTGTCTTCTGAACCAATTTCGGAAGCCTACGGCAAACAGGAAAGAAAAAAGGATGAGGAATCTTGCCCTCTCTACCCCCCTTGTGGTCTCATGTTGCTGTTCCTTCTGCAAGGCTCCTGTGACTTAGCAATAGTGGGAATTTATTTGGGAAGCCAAGCAGGAAACAGGCCAAGGCAGCTGTTAGAATCCACAATGATGTTAAATGTATCATCTTTGCAATGGTATCATAACATGTATAAGATTGGATAGTGAGACAGGTGGCATATACTGTACATTTAATAAATATATAAAGGTTGCTCTCTGCCCCTTGCAGATGCTGTGAAACCAGATGAATTTGGAAGAGAGCAGATTAATTGCTCAACAAACACATGAAGATAGGTTTTTTAAAAAAAATAAAGCTCTGATGTTCAAACAAGTGATAAGATGAAATAGTTATTTACTAAAACCTTTAGTGTAATGAGGCCTTTCTTCTGCTTTTGGTTAACCCCCTTTCTTTTTAAAATAATTATTAAATTTTTAAGTCAGAAAGATAAAAGCTACAGGGCATAATAATTAAGAAAGTGAGGATGGAGGGAGAGAGAGACGGAGGGAGGGAGGGAAGAAGGAAGGAAAGAAAGAAAGGAAGGGATAGAGAAAGGAAGGAGGGAGGGAGGGAAGGAAGGAAGGAAGGAAGGAAGGAAAAAATGCAGAAAAAAATAAATAAGAAATGACTTCGTTTTCTTCTATAACATTGTAAGTAGAAATGTAATTTGACCTCAGATAACTTTCATTCTTTTCCTTTCTGTTGTTTTTTCTAATAACCAAACCCATCATTATTTTCTGTTTCACACACAAAGTCTCTTTCATGTTCTTTCCTCTTCTTTTGACTCAAAATCACACATGCTGTTTAAGTTGAAAGTTGTTAAAGCTGCAAAATAGATACCTCATTACCTCAACCTGTGCTCTGACTACACATTCCCTTAGAACTGGGGTCTTGAAGATAGGGATTTTTTTTGTCCTGGAGTGATCTCATCATCTTTAACATGCTGTGTGATTTTTTTGGGCTTGTGCTGCTTCCTAAAACCTAGCTGTAACACTTTCCTGACCTACTTTAGATGCACATGAACAAATTTAGCTATTTATTCCATAATTTCTGGGGTCATGATTAAATAAGATCAGGGTATTGTTGTGCCAATGATCTTTTTGGTAGATGCAGTACAGACTGATGTTCTTGATGCTTCAGTTCTCTGTGGAAAAGTGTGTGCTATCTTTACAGATGTTGAAATTCTGCACAGTATAAATCCATCCCAATCATGGCAAGACTAGAAGTTTATGGTGAGAAAGTAAGACAAAGTACCTGGACTTTCAGTTCATATACTTCTTTCTTCAGTTTAGTTGGGTTTTTAACAACAGAAATAGCTCCCGTTGCATTATTTATTTCAAATGAACCTTCACTTCCTGTGAAAAACAGAGACATGCAAGGTTAGCCCTGTGGAAAGTTTAGTTCTCTAGAAAGAAGAGTCACACAAGCCTGTTGTCATGATGCAACTAGTTGAACCCAGCAGCTAATGAACTTGGATGGGGGTCATACCACAGAACAATTAAGTCATGTGGTTTTCCCCGAAGGCCTTCCTGTTTGGAGAATTGGAAGGGGTCTCAGAAGTTATCTAATGTCAAGGGAGAAGATTATCCCTCCATTAAATCTGAAAGGTGAGGTAATCTGTACTCGGATAGTTTTCTTGGTTTCTGAAGACAGTCATGAAAGCAGCCTTAGATTACCTCTTTGCTTTTAAGAAATATTGGTTTGGACTTAACATAGAGATCATTTGAGCAGATCTGCTAAAATAAATAGGCTTCAAGATGGCTATGAATGAATTAGATCGTGTTCCTTTCAGCCTGTGCTAAACATAAGTGTATCCTCATTCATCTTATTGTGATGAAATGGACATGCCTTCCATTCCTTCTTCTTTCAAAAACATTTTTCTGCTCAATGTCTTTCTGGGAAAAACAGAAGATATGTGTATTTTTAAAATATACATTTTAAATTTCAGTAAGCCGAAGGGAAGAGATTTCAGGACCCTGGAGAGCAATAAGCAAAGCTAAGAACCCAATTTAGGATAGAGATAAAGTTCTCAAACGAAATTGAGACTATGAATAATAAACCCTGTTTCTTTCTCTCTCAGAGTTTCAGTTGGGTTGGGGAAGAGATAGACCAGGCCCTAAATCAGCAGTAGGCAGTGGCTTTTGCTCGGAAGGGGAAATCAAGATATTTTCTTATTCTTCCCAGAGAAAAGGCCAAAAAAAAAAGAATAACAGAGCTGGAAGGGACATTGGAGGTCTTCTAATCCAACCCTTTGCTCAAACAGGAGTCCCTACACCATTTTAGACAAATGGTTGTCCAATCTTTTCCTTAAAACTTGCAGTATTGGAGCACCCACAACTTCTGGAGGCAAGTCGTTCCACTGCTTAATTGTTCTCATTGTCAGGAATTTTCTCCTTAGTTCTAAGTTGCTTCTTGTCTTGATTACTTTCCATCCATTCTTTCTTGTCCTGCCTTAAGGTGCTTTGGAGAATAGATTGACCCTCTCTTCTTTGTGGCAGCCCCTCAAATATTGGGACACTGTGATCATGTCACCCCTAGTCCTTCTTTTCATTAAACTAGACATAGTTGTTTTTTTACATTCTCACACAAGAATACCAAATTGGTAGTATGGAGGTGATGTAGCATCAACTACAGGATAGAAAATGTGCCAATATGTTTGGAGGAGAATTTGGACGTGTATTTTTGTGCCTAGCAGAGTCCCCAAAGAATCAGCAGACTGCTGGACAGAGACTGAATTAACTATTTTGGGAAAATAGCAGTGATGAGACAAAATAAACTTGACTGATTCACACACAGGAAGAGCTGTGATTTTCCATCCCCCCACCGGCCCAGTTGGGCCTGGAGTTGGGGAGTGGTTGTAGTATTGATGATGTTAAGTTCACTTCGATATGAAACACATTTTTTTAGTGTGCCATGCTTAAAAAGGTGAGACACTGCACTGATGGTTTTGAGGAACTGGGCCATTCAGTGGCAAGCTTTCTGAGGGCTGCAGTCCTTGAAGTGTGGGAATCAGACATATTTCTAGCATTAAAGATTGTCCAATTTTTGCTGAAGGATGAAAAATCACAAATCACCTGATCCTCCTGAACAATAACAACAGAAGTCTAAAAGAGCAGAATTTGTGGATAAAACTGTCCTGGATCTCTCTATAAGCCCATTCTAAGGATCCACGCCCTACCTCAGAATGCCAAAGTATTGGCTATAAATATGAAGCATAAGCTGATTAAAAAGAGAGAACATTTTTAATTAGCAGATGTATAATTATACCTCCCATCCATGAGAACATCTCTCATAAAGATAAGTGAGAAGATTTAACTTTCACAAGTTTCATTTCCCATGCACATTTCTGGAGGGGGGGGAACACACACTCTGTCACACACTTTTTGCAACAACTTGAAATCATCCTTATGTCAAGTATGAGTGTCTTCTAATTCCCCCCAAACCAACCAACCTGTGAAGGGATATGAGTCACAAAGTTAAACCCTCTTGCAAACAACAGCTGCTTTTAGGAGCAAGTGGTTTCGTTTTTCCAGGCCGATGGCTGAGTTTGTGATTCAACAACAAGCCTAAAGCAACACAACACACCAACGCAGGGGATTTGGTGAATCATATGAGGTCAAATGTTGAGCAAGTGCAAATTGGCAATGCGTACATAAACATTTTCAGAATATTTTACAGCAGTTGCCCTGGGAAATCATTCTGATAGGTATCGTCAAGGTTTTCTTCTTTCCTCTACCTAGCTCAGGTATGTCTTCCCAGTTACACCAACCACTTACCATTCACAATGCTGTAATATATGTCATTAGGTTTTCCCCTGTCTCCATCAATGGCAACAACAGTTATAACTTCTGATCCCTAGGGAGAAAAAGGAAGAAAAAATCTTTATATCAAGAGGCCTAATTGTCAGGATCTCCATCATCAGCCTGGTGCCTTGCTGGCATCCCTTCATCAAAGGGGAAGGGAGGGGGGAGGCATTTGGGGAAATCCACACCTGTGTATATACTGGTGGAAAATGGGGAGGGGGACCTGACATGTGAAGAAGACCAGAGCTGTTTGTACTGGTTACACTGGGCATCTTCAAGGCTGCATGCCCTGGGTGTGAAATTCCAGCAGCCTAAACAACCCAGAGTTTCCAACAACATCACAATGATCCCGGATTGGGTGGCCATGGACCAGACATTGCGGGTAGGGAGGGGGAATGATGGGTTTGGCTCTTTGTATCAGTGAGTGGGAACTTCAGATTCTGCCTTCACTTTCCTGCAACCAACATCTTTGGTAAAAGTTCTTTTTTGCTTCCATCAACTGGAGTAAAGAGTTTGCTTTCCCAAATGATTGCTTTGGGGCAGGTCTGACACTAGTGAAGTAAAAAGAATGTGAAGTGTTACTCTGAGGAGATGAGATGGGACATCACAGTGCAACTTGAAAACATTTTTTGGAAGGAGACTAGATTAGACTAGACTAGACTTGAATTGAATTGATTCTTTATTGGCCAAGTGTGATTGAACACACAAGGAATTTGTCTCTGGTGCACAAGCTTTCAATGTGCATACAAGCAACAAAGTGATAAGTCGTAGATCATAAATCACAAGATACAATTATAATCATAAGATACAAATAGCAAGTGAAAAATAAGATGATGAGAAAGATAAATAGATGACAAGGATATTAACAATACAGCCTGCTACATGGTTAAATATCCTTGGGCATAAGACAGTGCTGTGGGATCTAGGTGTTCAGCAGAATGATGGCACAGGGGGAAAAGCTATCTTTGTGTCTAGTTGTTTTGGCATACAATGCCCTATGGCAGTGTCCTGAGGGGAGCAGTTGAAACAGATTATGTCCAGAAAATGTCTGTAGATATTTTCTCAGCCCTCTTTCTGGCTCGTGCAGTACACAGGTCTTCAATGGAAGGCAGGCTGGTATCAATTGTTTTTTCTGCAGTTCTAACTATCTGTTGAAGTCTGTGTCTGTCCTGTTTGGTTGCTGGCCAAACCAGACAATTATAGAGGTACAAATGACAGACTCAATAATTCCTTTGTACAATTCTCTCAGCAGCTCCTTGGGCAGTCTGAGCTTTCTGAGTTGTATTGTATTGAAGCCCAAAGGTCAATGTACTGGTCTTTGGGTTTCAAGATAACTATCATTATTTCTACATATGTCTAGGCTACTTTTAACTCAGTTGAAATGTTAGCTTTCAATGTTCAGTCCAACATGGGATCATCAGATTCTACATGAGATGGAACCCAGGTTGAGACAGCTGAAGGTCCAGGATCATGTAGAAGTGTCTATGTGGACGTAAAATGTCTCCTCTACTTTGTCTTGAAGACCTAGCCATGAAATCCTGCAAATCTTAAGTTTTCTGAAATGCTTAGGCAACTGAATTACTTTTGTCTAAAAAACTATTTGTCTAAAAAGAAATGTGGATGGCTTCTGGTGTCTCCTTGCCTGATTATGTTTTAATATGGAAACTATCCAAATACTGAATTGGAAATTGGAGATGGTTTAGTCCTTTTGCCTAGGCTGGAGATGAGATTTATCTAAGGGTCACACAGCTGGGTGAACACCGTTCTTCAAGAAAGAACAGATCAACGCTGGAAAGGGTGTGTTTTTGTAGGGGTTATTCTTTTCTAAATACCGTATTTTTCGGAGTATAAGACACACCTTTTTACCCCCCAAAAGAGGGTGAAAATTTGGGTGCATCTTATACACCAAATGTAGCCACCCCCACCCACCCCCACCCTTTGGCCTCTGTCTTCCAGCAATTTACCTGTTTGCAGCAAACAGGGAAGAGCCTGTTAAGACAAGCAAGTCCTTAGCAGCTTCCCGATGCCCAGATGATTTGCCATGTGCTAAAATGAAACTGAAACTGAAAATGCAAAGAGGCAAATAGCTGGGAGAGACACACATATTTTTATTTTCTGCTAAACTGGATGAAAGGGGGTAAGTGAATAACTATAAATGTCTGTAGAATGTTCAAATTATTAGACTTATTTTTTAAAGACTGCTTTATTATAGTTCTAGAGCCAGGGGTCTCCAACCTTGGCAATTTTAAGACTTGTGGACTTCAACTCCCAGAATTCCACAGCCAGCTTTGTTAGCTTTGCTGGCTGTGGAATTCTGGGAGTTGAAGTCCACAAGTCTTAAAGTTGCCAAGGTTGGAGACCCCTGTAAATCTAGACAACTTAACAAAATAAAGAAGCTTTTTAAAATAAATGCTTGCTCTGAAGAGGCCCAGTGCTATTGTATCTTCTTTTAAATAATAGAGAATAATGTATACTTCCAGAAATTTTAATTAATTTTAACAGCTCTGTACAAGTATAGTCTGAAATGTAACAGTGTCCTGTTTAGTATTAGAGTTAAATCCTGACTTACCTTGGAATAGATCTATTTAAATAATTGGGAGGAGTTAGTGTGACTATATTTAAGAAAACTTTCTGGCATAATGTGCGTTTCTCCAATTCTTTGCTATTTCTATGGGTCAGGCACACATGCACAGAAATACACAGCAAACAGTGTATATGATCTGTGCTGTTTGCTGTTTGGCAAATTGCTTGGAGGCAGAGGCCTTTTTTCCTTGTTTTCCTCCCCCAAAACTAAGGTGCGTCTTATACTCCGAAAAATATGGTAGTCAATCCTTGATTCTCATAGGTTCAGCCTGCATCTGATTAACTGCTCTTCATTACACACATGATGATGACTTATCTGTTTCTGAAATATGTGACAAGAAAACATGTCTGCTTGTCCTGGAGGTATCAGCACCCTGGTATTCACATCTTAAAAATATTTTTCCTCAGAGGTCATTGATGCTTAATTGCATTGTTTTCTTCAGTGGTTTCCATTTCAAAGTCCTCTATTTCATTATTATGGTGTTTCCAGATCACTGGTTAATACAGTAGTTATATTAATTATCTTTCAACATTTTATTGCCACCAATTACAAAGTGGAAGAAAGACACCTCCCAGAAATTTGCCATCTGATTGGCAAAACTATCGCAATATGTACAGTAAAATATGGTGCCACAAAATAGAAATGACTGCAACACAAGATAAGAAAAATTAGGAACAGGAATCGGCTATAAATAAAAGTTGGGTGGCAAACTCCAGAGTCAATTCACACGCTGGCCTGGACTCTTGGTTGATTTTAAATCCATTTGTAGTCTTGCAAATTAAAACAGGATTAACCAAAATCTCATAGGCAATGATAAGTTGGCCTTGGATCTCTGCTGAGACCAAATCCTTCAATTGGACTGGATTATTCATTCTCTTTTCCAGTTTGGCAGATTGTAGTAGCATGGAGAAGTGTGCTTGGAAGTAAAAATAAAATTACATTCTGGACTCTTGCATCATGTCCATGTATATTGCATGTATGAGAGCATTGTGAATTTATTGCAGAAAGAGGCAACTTTTTAAATACCATTTTTTATCCTCTCCCTTCTGTTTCTATTGTCTATCTCAGAGTTTTTTCAAACTTGGCATATCAAGGTCATTTCTAAATTGCAATACAATCGCTCCATGATTTTCAATCTCCTGTTCTAGCAGAATCCCCCTGTGCTCTCCTGTTGTTTCTAAAGATCTGCTGAAGCAGCAGGCTAAAAGAAGTGGTGGGAGAAAGGGAGGGACATCAGCAGGTATTGTGTGGACATTCTGCAAATACAGACCTCTTTACATCTCAGCCATTTTGTTTTGTGTTCCCCTTCCAGAATCCAAACTGACAGAGGAGAATTTTTGTACATCAGGGTTGAACTTTGGGGTCCTTTTTGCTCTCTGAGTTTGGTGATTTTTCTTGCAGACATTTCATTACCAAACTAGGTAACATCATCAGCGCTCAAAGGGAATGGGCTTTACTCTCTGTTTATGTACAAGTGGCTTGCCCTGTCAGTGTTGATGGGAGTGGTCTTGGCAGTTGCTGAATTAGGCTATTGTTTTAGCTTGTTTGTCTCAGTTGATACATCTTTGTTTCCTCTACCCCACTTTCCTCTTGTATTGATGCTGTTACCTAGCTGGATAATGAAATGTCTGCAAGAAAACAATGAAGCTCAGAGAGCATCAAGAACCCACAGTCCTCCTCCTCCTCCTCTCTTCCTCCCTCCCTCCTCCCAAAGTCCCCTCCTCTCTAGCACTGATGATGTTGCCTACTTTGATAATGAAACATCTGCAAGAAAACCAAGCTCAGAGAGCACCAAGGACCCCTTGGAATCCATACTGTTTGGGTGGGGTAAACAGGATCCCTGTAATACTCACCACCAGTGTGTCCTCATACACATACCCATAGTAGGGTGTGCCCACAAAAATTGGTGGCGTGTCTTGAATATCTTCAACATTGATTGTGATGGTAGTTGTGGCTGAAAACACCTTGTGATTCCCACGGAGCTTTCCACCACCATCCTGGGAGGCAAAAATAATTCCAAGATTGTTATAAACCACTGGATCAACCCAAAATTGATATACGATCACTAAGTTGCGCTCATACTAACAGCACCAACCATCCCTTTCTCTTTGTTTAGTCTCAAATGCTCCTTGGAAAAATCAGATCTTTAGTAGCTTCTCGAATATCAGCAGGGATCATGCTGGTGTCCAGCTGTAAGGCAGGAGCTATTGCAGAAGATGTTGGCCACTGACTCCAAAAACTGAATATGACCATCTATGTTGCCATCAGAAACGTACAGGTTTAAGGCGACTTTTCTCAAGCTAGTGTCCTTTGACTGACATGTCTAGATCAGGCAGTTCACAGAAGTTCAAGGATGAAAAAGATCAGGGATCGCCAGTTTATCATTAGAAATTGTACCATTTTCCATGATCTGCACATCTGAAGTGGATGGAGTGGTTAGGAGCTGAAGTGGTGCAGTGGTTAAATGCATCCATTGCAGGCTGACTGCTAGTTCAGCAGTTCAGCTGTTCAAATCTCACTAGGCTCAAGGTTGACTCAGCCTTCCATCCTTCCGAGGTGGGTAAAATGAGGACCCTGATTGTTGGGGGCAATATGCTGAACTCTGTAAACCGCTTAGAGAGGGCTGTAAAGCACTATGAAGCGGTATATAAGAAAAGTGCTATTGCTATTGCTATCTGGTTTACCGTTATGAGTTTACCCCTTTAAGGAATATTTTACCTTAGCCACTGCAGTCACGAAAAAAGTTCTTGCTTTTTCATAGTCGAGGTTGATCCCTGTTTTGATGCGAAGGACGCCGCTGTGACGATCTATGGTAAATTTATTTGTATGGATATTCTGGAAGAAAGAAACATGGGAAAGAAAGAAAGAAAGAAAGAAAGAAAGAGAAGGAAGGAAGGAAATATTGCACTGGCTATAATCAACTGGTTTTGAATAGAAGGAGCCAGTGATGTCTCCTTTTGAACTTGAGGGACTCTTACTTTTTTCAAGATAAGACTCTCTCAAGTTGAACTTGAGTTTCAAAGGCATCATGAACACAGTCATTTTGGGCAGGCAAAGAGAAAGGATTTGGCAAGGCCCTTTAGGATGAAACGTTGAGCATTTCTACCCTGCCCATCTTCTATTTTTCAAAAACGGGGACTCGAATCCCAAAGATCAGGAAGCGGGACATGTACCACCATTCTTTCACTGCTCTCCACTACATCAGATGCAAAGCATGTTATTTTCTTCTGCAGGAGAGAGAAAATGAAATTTTGCACCGTGACAATTGAGAGTTCAAGGACCCTTTGTAAACAAGCATTGATTGGTGATATTTCAGAGAGAGCCTTCTATTTATGGAACCAACTGAATGCCCCAAAGGTGCTTTTTCAAAAGGCAACTGGACTTTCTTTGTTTTTCCTTGAAGACATTTTGCTTCTCATCCAAGAAGCTTCTTCAGTTCTTCTTCAGAACAATGGTTGTTCTTTGGGACAACTTTGAAAATCAATGTAGACACCAATTGACCAAATGTTTATCGGTTCTTTTTGCTGTCCCTTTCCTAATGCTTATGTGGAGCCCCAACACCATGGCCAGATTTTTAAGATCTACAGTATAGTAGGAAGAAAGGAGTGGTGACCTCGGATTCCTTCTTCGTCCACTTGTATTCACAGATTTCTGCCAATCATAATTTGGCTCTAACAATGAAAAGAAGGCTGTGTGTTCTTCAGGTGTTCTTCAAGCACCCTGAGATTCAAAAGGGACCATTTTCAGTTGGGTGGATTTTCTTTTATTTTCTTTCAAATATAATAGAAGAAACAGAAGAAGGTGGGAAATGCTTGCATATCTAATCCAATCCCTAATCCTTTCTTAAATGACAAGTTCACCCCAAAACTCATTTCAACATTGATGGGTATTTATGGAGAACATTAGAGGGAGAACATTGGTTTAGATTCCTTACCCCACCAGATAATTTTCCATGTACAAGGACTTTTGGGTGACAGAGGACTGCGGGCTATTTTTTATGTATTAAAACATGGATTTCCTAATTTTAAAATTTTCCCCTTCTATTCCTGTTCAGTTTATCAAAAACAAAGCAAGATACAACACAACATA
The DNA here is from genome assembly GCA_023053685.1 of Diadophis punctatus similis. Lineage (NCBI taxonomy): Eukaryota > Metazoa > Chordata > Lepidosauria > Squamata > Dipsadidae > Diadophis > Diadophis punctatus. The sequence continues at coordinate 8,127,553 of JALIGW010000017.1, forward strand.
GTAATTCAGATTTTAAATTTAACTTACAATACAACCAGTAAGAAGGAGAGAAAATCACAGTCAGTGTTAAGCAAAACCAAACAGCATTTTTCAAAAAGTTTCAAAGAAGCAGAGCTCTCCTAAGGTGGCAGTAGAGACCTTGGAAAATAAATATGAACTTAAACCTCAGGATGAGCTTGTGTGCTTTAACAGGGAAAGAATAAAAAACCCAGAACCCCTGGAGACCCCTTGGAGAACAAAGGAACCACCTTCCTCTCTGTCTCGGCCATGAACACAATTTGGCTTGGCTCCTATTAAGGAGATTACATTCAATCCTCCTTAAATCTGTGTGCTTTCAAAAGAAGCTACTCTATCAGTTGTCCTAGATCTACTCCGATGCTACAGTCATTGGTTTCTTGACATTTCCTAAGTCTTTAAATTAGGCAAGAAACAACATTATTCTGCCATGAGATTTTGTTTTTATCTTGTAAATTGTACTAACAACCAACAACCAACTAAATTGATAACAACCAACTTTATTTTATTTGGATTTTTACTTTTGGTAATGAATAAATTCATCTTGGTGGTCCCTCATTCAAAAATAAACTCCCCCATCACTAAAAACAATAAATGTGAGCTGGTCCAGGGCTAAAAATAATAAACATGCTTTCATCCACATATCAGGCCAAAAAAATATATCAGTTTGGCTCTTCTCTGTATCTCTTTACCTTCCTACCTTGAATGAATGAATGAATGAATGAATGAATGAATGAAGGAAGGAAGGAAGGAAGGAAGGAAGGAAGGAAGGAAGGAAGGAAGGGAGGGAGGGAGGGAGGGAGGGAGGGAGGGAGGGAGGAAGGAAGGGATGGAAAGAAGGAAGAACTGAGTGATTTGTGTGAGTTGAAACTGCAAAAAGCCTTGCAATTACCTTTTCTTTTGAAAAACCTGAAGCCAGATATCTAGATTTGTAGTGATCCATTAGGGTCCACAAATTGGGGGAAAGGCCACCTCTAACCTCCATGCACCCACAACATATTCCTGTGTTTTCAGACACATTGTTCTTAAGTTAGAATCAGAGGAGCTCAGCTCCTGAACAGAAATCTCAATGTCAGGAGCTGAGTCCCTACTATCCCTCCCTCCCTCCCTCCCTCTCTCTCTCTCTCTCTCTCTCTCTCTCTCTCTCTCTCTCCCCTTTCTCTCTAGAACAGCATCTCTCTGGTTTCCTCCCTAATAATGTTCTAATCAACTTTCAAAACCTGGCTTTCTCCCAGGTCCCGGGGTAGAGCGTCGTGAGGCCAAAGTTGTGCATTTGTTTCTTCCAGAGGTGTACAACCTGTTTCTTTTTTATCTTTTTGTTCTTTACTTTTTAAAACTTGCAAGCCATCTGAATGGTTGGTCCCTTTCTAAGTGGAATAAAACCAAATGGCCTAAAGACTCCGTGTCTTAAATGCAGCTTTACCTGCAGGAAATAGTTAATGCTGCCTCCTGAGCCTGTGTCTCTATCCACTGCTTCAATTTTGAAGATGCTTCTCCCAACTGGCGTGTTCTGAAAATCCAGAAAAGAGTTGAATTAGGCTTGAAAGCAAGAACGACAATAGCAAGAGATGGGATGGAGGAATATAGTGACTGAAGGTGGCGGGGTCGGAGAAAAAGTAGGCGAGAGGAAGCGATTAATAAAGGAGAAGACCGCACTACCCAAGTAAGAGTGTACTGGAGAAGGAAACAATGAGAAGTCCTACTGAGATCAAACCAACAAGGCATATATCGACTTCCCCATCCCCACTATACCTTCACAGTGATGAAAGGAGGAAATAAAAAAGCAACCTGTCAGTTGTAGATTTCCCAAGAAAAAGCACGCATGATAGTGATGTAACATTTGACAGAAATGACCTGTAGAACTGGGACCTTCTCAAATACATGTATATGTTGGTTAATACAAACCCAATCACACAGCTCCTCCTCCTCCTCTTCCTCCCACTATCCCTATCTCTATCCCCTCCCCCCACTTTTGTTATATATAATTTAAAATAGTGGACATACCTGCTTCCTAATAACCACGTGAGGTGGATTGGGCTGAGAAAGAGAGAGAGAGAGAGAGAGAAAGAGAGCAACTGCTCCAATGTCACCCAGCTGGCTTTCATGGCTATGACAAGACTAGAACTCAAGACTATAATCTCCTGGTTTCTAGATCAGCATCTTACCAGTAACCAAATTGGCTATCATATTAGTGTAATACAGGGGCGGGTTCCTAATTTTTTTACTACCACTCTGTGGGTGTGGCTTATTTTGTGGGTGTGGCTTCCAAGCCATGTGACCAGGTGAACGTCCCCCCTTCCCCCAGCAGCTCGAGAAGCCTCGAACGTGCAAAAATGCCTAGGATCATCACCGCACGTTCGTGGCTTCTCGGACTGCTGAAGGGAGGGGAATGGAGATAGCTCCTGCCGCCCGTTCTTTCAGCAACTCACATGCTCCCTCAGCCATCCTCCCCTGCTTGGACTCACTGTGGGGTACGAAGGCAGCGCATGCGCAGTGCCGGAAGTTCGGCTTCTGGGCATGCGCAAAATAATTTTTTAAAAAAAAATTAAAAACTTTTTGTTAAAAAATGGTGACGCCCATGGTGACCGGTACTGTGATGTCACCAGCAGGCCGCTACCGGTGCTATAGAGTGGACCGCACCTGTAGGAACCCACCACTGGTGTAATAGCTTTGTCCCTCACGAAGCTTCGCCATTCCAGCTACCACGAGTCCAAGCAAAATCCACCAACCTCTTGGACTTGAACGATGTAAGGTGTGTTGATGAATTCCGGTCTCTCGTCATTTGCATCTGTTATAACGATTCTGACCTTCTCAGCCACCTAAAGTTGAACATATGAACAGTTCAGCCAGGCAGTGTGACTGACACACAGTCCTGTGCATGCTTGCTTGCTTATTGCGTCCTAGTCTACTGGTAATGGATGAAAGAAATATGGCAGTAACAAAGTATTACAGTATAAAGATGGAAAAATACACCCTGGAGATTTAAGCGATTGGGATAGTAACAGCAGTGGGTCTTCCGAAGGTCTTATTGGTTACATTCAAGGAAGTGCATTATGTTCAGAACAAATGAGAAAAATTCAAACCAATGGCTATTTTAAAAAAACCTGAACTTTTGCTTTTAAAGGAGAGAATAGCTGAATAGCAAACGTCTTAGGGAAGTTTCAGATCAGGCAGCAAAGTCTGAAAGATTTCTGAGATTTTAGAGAATTCAGTGCAAAAATACCTCAACTAAACTCAGTGTGAGAGACCTTCCAATTTCCCCCAATATGTGAAACCATAGAGTTGTATTGATCATGCTGAGCTATAGCTGGTTTTAACTAGTCTTTAACAAAGCCATCAGAGCATAGGTCACACCCAATACTAAGCTACAAATCACAACTGGAAAATGGCAATGGCTGACTTCACACCTCATAGTGAAGCCAAAATTAAACCAACCACATGACACCTTGGTACCTTATGCGACATTTATTTGAACAAGAATGTAAGGGCACAGCCCAGTTAGAACTGGGTTTCCAGGTAAAGTCAGAAAGTAGATCAATAAGGATTCGGGAAAACTCCAGGTTCCCCATCCATGGTCCACACACTCCAATATGCATATATGCAAAAAATAAATTTAGATTCTTAATAGTTTTGAAGACCAAATTAATGAGTGAATTAAAGAGCCTGAGGTAGGATGGACATGGGGGACAGCAAAGAACATAAGATTGAAGTCAAGGAAATGAATTTTCAGGATAGCCTCATGTTCACCCAAAGAGATATGTATCAACGAATTCAAAGAATTTTGGAGCATGTGGAGATATTGCCTGAACCATGTTACTCTCTAATTATCTTCTTTCATTCCTTGAGTAAAACAGCATCTTGTCACAAAGATCTCCTAATGTGAATGTTTGGCTTCTGTCTGGTAATCAGAAGCTGGACTGAATTTATAACTATGGAATCGGCTTTTAAGAGATTTATCCTGGCAATGATCCAGGTAACAACACAACGATTCATTGTCACCCAGACTTGAAAATAGATATGGGATGATTCAATTTGCAGTTTCAGAACTGCAGCCCAAGCAGTGATGTGTGACCCAGTTAAGATGGAGCGAGGCCAGGTAAAGGAAAGGCTGGGAGCAGATTCAGACCTTAGTCATCTTAGAACAGGGCTTAAGGTCAATCAATCCGAGTAGAGCTGGAAGGGATCTTGGAGGTCTTCTAGTCCAAGCAGAAATACCATTCTGGACAAATGGCTGTCCAGTCTCTTCTTAAAAACCTTCAGTGTAAAAGCACCCACAACTTCTGAAGGCAAGCTGTTCTACTCATTAATTGTCCTCACTGTTAGGAAATTCCTGCTCAGTTCCAGGTTGCTTCTCTCCTTAATTAGTTTCCATCCATCGTTTCTTGTCCTGACTTCTGGTGCTTTGGAAAATAAGTTGAGGCCCTTTGTGGCAACCCCTCAAATACTGGAATACCTGCTATCATGTCCCTCCCTGGTCCTTCTTTTCTCCAGACTAGCCATAACCAATTCATGCAACAGTTCTTCATATGTTTTAGTCTCCAGGCCTTTAATCGTCTTGGTTGCTTAGTTGCTTAGGTGTGAAGCACACTTTCATCTCTATGAAATGAAACATCTGTAATTATTGAAAGCCCGTTTCTATTGATATACTCACTGTGCTTAAGCCATCAGAAATATTAACAACCACTTCGATCACATCTTGTGTCTGAGGATGTAAAGAAGGATGTATTTTAGCAATTGTTCATAACATACAAACATCTGATTTCTCTTCGCTTTGGATTTAATAAAAAATAGGCAATGCAATTCCCACAACATAAACGCTACAGTGCAAATTCACAACAGGAGTGTCTGAGTATCTACCCAGAACCAAGACCTGTAAGTTTAACTAATGTTAAACTATTCAACACCACCGACACTACTTTTACCCTTCAAAAAGACCTAGACCAGGGGTTGGCAAACTTAAACACTCAAAGAGCCATTTGGACCCGTTTCCCACAGAAAAAAAACACAGGGAGCCACAAAACCTGGGTGGGCGTGGCCAACTCAACATCACTCACTCCCACCCAGTCACATGACCCCCTAGCCACGCCTACCCAGCTGGTCATTAGGACAGAGAACTGGGAACCACAAAACCCTTTTCTCTCTCTCTCCCCTTCTCTCTATTTATGTCTCTCTCTCTCCCCCTCTGTCTCTGTATCTCTCTCTCCCCCTCCCCCTCTCTCTCCCCCCTCTTTCTGTATCTCTCTCCCCCTCTCCCTCTCTCTGCAACTCTCTATGGCTCTCTCCCCCTTTCCCTCTCTATCTCCCCCTCTCTCTGTATCTCTCTCTCCTCTTTGTATCTCTGTGTTTCTATGTCTCTCTCCCCCTCTCTCTGTCTGTATCTCTCTCTGCATCTTTCTCCCCCTCTCCCTCCTCTCTCCCCCTCTCTGTATCTCTGTCTCTCCCTCTCTCCCCCTTTCTCTGTATCTCTGTCTCTCTCTCCCCCTCTGTCTCTCTCTCCCCCTCCCCCTCTCTATCTCACCCCTCTTCCAGCACACTTTATATAAACCAGCCCCTCTTTTACAATATGACTTATAACAGTTCATTTAGTGACCGTTCAAAGTTACCACAGCACTGAAAAAGTGATTTATGACTGTTTTTCACACTTAAGTCTATTGCAGCATCCCCACACGATCAAAATTCAGATGCTTAGTAACTAACTCATATTTATGACAGTTGCAGTGTCCAGGGGTCATATGATCCCCTTTTGTAACCCTCCCGACAAACAAAATAAAAGGGAACACAAGATTCATTTAACAACATAACTGAACTGCAGTGATTCACTTAACAACTGTGGCAAGAAAAATCATAAAATGGGGAAAATTCACTTAACAACTGTCTCACTTAGTAACATAAATTTTGGGCTCAATTGTGGTCATAAGTCAAGGACTACCTGTATTGGTCCCATGCCAGAGCCTCCAAATTTTCTGAAGATATATTTATCAAATGTGAAGCTATTCTAGGAATATATACCTTGTTTCACTTCCCTGACTAAGCAACTTTCAAGGCCTATGAACAGTAAAAAGAAGGCTAACAGATCTTAAAGAAAGCAAAATGAAACATCGTTCTGAGCATTAATAACAGTCCTCAAATAAATTATACCGGTATTATGATATAAAATACAAATATATTCTAATAGCCTCACTAGATCAGATGACTAGCAGGTATGACATAGGAATATGTTATAACTATTTGTGAAGAAAAAACTAGTCACATATGCACATGAATGAAAACGATAAAAGCTCAGGTTTTTAGATACTGACTGTATTTTCTTTGGCTGTGAATTTAGCGATTCTTTTAAATCAGCTGTTTGTCGGCCCTTATCAGCTTTGCCCAACCCAAGAGAAAGAGGTGCGCATCGGGGCTTGAGGCCTAATCGCTCTCCAGCCAGCCCCGCCCATTGAATACCTAATTGAGCGTGCGTGCCTGTGGCCCAGAGCCCGATAGGGAAGTGCTGCTGGAGGGAAAGCTTTCATCGGAGCTCTCAGCAACTGCTAGACTAGCTTTAAGCTCGCGGTTTGCCTTTGCCTTCTGGGCAATCGGGGGTAAGAGGAGAGCCTTTTCAGCTGTCAAAGGATCAGCTTCACTAACCTCCCCCCCCAGGAACGCTAGCAGCCCGCACCTTAATTGCCCTTAATCACCGGGCAGACGATTTAACTCGCAGCCCCTATTAACTGGCCTGCCTTGGAGTTGAGAGAAAGACCTCAGGCATTTCTACGATGGCAGAGGCTCCTCCATCTACTGCGGGGGGGGGGGGGATTAAAGAAGACCAATCACCCTTCCCATGATGAGGAGGCTGCGACTTCCTCAGGGATTAACAAGCAGTCCCAATATACGCATTTCACTGGGGCAACCTGCCCCCCCCCCCATTCAATTCAAAGGAACGAATTGGTACATACCTGGGATTGCACATGGGCATAGTTCCATTGAATTAAACAGTATTTACAAAGCAGTTTTAACGATCACTGAGCAAGGAGGCAATTCTAGGGAACAGCCCAGTTATTTTAAGGCCTGCTCTTAATGGGACGGGATGTTTATCTATTACCTCCGTTCCCTTCCGACTGTGCTCCTCGCAACCACTGCCGGCATGCCCGAGGGACCGCCCGCGACTTTAAGAAAATCGAACTCAACTCAACATCCCTTTGGGCGCGCGGCTCATGTTCTTTCCCCCAACAGCCTTTTTCTTCACTGCAGGGTTACAAGACACGGCAACTCTCGGGGACTCTACGGCAGTTAACCCTTTACTACTGTTTTCAACTTCTCCCCTCCAAAGCTTCGCTTCTTACTTGTTCGAAAGTCTCCGCTGCTTGTCCTGATTGGCTGTTGTGGCACAACTGGAACGAGAGGGCACATGTGCGACCTCTTCTTCTCTGCCTTTGTTACCTAATCTATAGAATGCGCTACAGAGCATGTCTATAAATTCCTTCTTCTTTTGTTTGTGTTCGCATAAAACAGGGGTCGGCAAATTTAAATAGTGACACATGCGCAGTTCCGGAAACTCGGCTTCTGCAGAAGAGCCACACTCAAGGGGCCAAAGAGCCACGTGTGGCTCACGAGCCATGCTTTGCCGATCCCTGACCTAGACCATGTATCACAATGGTCTGATAACTGGCAACTTCAAATCTCAACCAACAAATGCTCTGTCTTACACATTGGCAAAAAGAATCAGAACACAAAATACGACCTGGAAGACACGACCTTGTAGACGACCCTCACTCTGTCAAGGACCTTGGAGTACTCATATCTAATGACCTAAGTGCCAGAGCCCATTGTAACAACATTGCCAAAAAGGCACTAAAAGTTGTTAACCTAATCTTGCGTAGCTTCTTCTCTGGCAATATTACACTGCTAACCAGACCATACAAAACATTTGCCAGACCAATTCTTGAATACAGCTCACCTGTCTGGAACCCGCGCTGCAATCTACAATTGAGAGAGTCCAGAAATATTTCACAAGAAGAGTCCTCCACTCCTCTGCTCACAACAGAATACCTCATTCCATCAGCCTTGAAATTTTGGGCTTAGATAGCTTAGAACTTCGTCGCCTTCGATCTGATCTAAATGTAGTTCATAAAATCATCTGCCATAATGTCCTACCTGTCAATGAATACTTCAGCTTCAACCGCAACAATACATGAGCACACAATAGATTCAAACTCAATGTAAACCGCTCGAAACTCAACTGCAGAAAATACGACTTCAGCACCAGAGTGATCAATGCCTGGAATGCAGTACTTGACTCTGTGATTTCTTCCCCAAACACCAAAAACGTTAACCTTAGACTGTCTACAGTCGACCTCACCCCATTCCTAAGAGGTCTGTAAGGTAAGGTGACCAGATTTTAATATTGATAAAGCGGGACACCATTGACCGGGGGGGGGTGATGAGCCACGCCTCCCCTTTCCGCGCCAGGACAAAAGACTTCCATTACTTCCCAGATTTCGCTCCAAAACCTCAAGATCTTCTCCCTTCCTTCACTTAGCAGCCCCACTGCCCCGCTCTACACTTAAAGACCCATGCTGAGTCAGTGGGGTGGGGCTCTGAAAAGGGATCCCGGGCGATCCTTCGGAAAAGGGGAGCAAGATGGGAGGGGTCCGTCTCTCTTATCCCGCAGCCCATCCATGTGAATAAAGGTGGAGACACAAACCCAGGATTGCTTTGCTGCAGCTTTGTGCACCCGCCCAAACACCCCCCCTTCATCGCAGCCTTTACCACTGCCATGGCCGGGGCTCGCCTCTGCTGTGTCTGGCCCAGAGGACAAGCTGGCTGGCGGCGTGGGAAAAATCCTTCCAGCCAGGCCTGGTCTTCTCTCTGGGGTGGCGTCCGGTGGGTGCCTCACACCTCCGCTCCTTCCCCCTGTGTGGCAGACCCGGGAAAGGACACGGCCAGACCCACCAAAGCCGCTGCTCCCTTTATGCCTCTGGAAGCGCATTCCTGGCTGTTGCCGTCAAGCGGAGCGGAGCGTGCGAGGCGCTGAACTGGGACCTCGGAGCATGGTGGGGGTTTTCCCTGCCCGGCCCGGAGCTGGTGAGATCTTAGCATGCGGGTGCGGCTGTTTCCCTCAAGATCCGCTCGAGGGAAGCGAGGCGCTTTACGCAAATTCAAATTAAAAAACCGGGACTTTTTTGAAACGCCACGGGACCACGCGGGACAAATTATTAAAAAGCGGGACTGTCCCGCCAAAAGCGGGATGTCTGGTCACCTTACTGTAAGGGGTGTGCATAAGCGCACCATTGTGCCTACCGTCCCTGTCTTACTGTCCTATTGTCCAAATTTACCTGTACCTTGCTTTTGTTTATGTTTATACCATACCTGCTATCTTGTACATGTTTTGACAAATAAATAAATAAAAATAAATAAAAATAAGTTCAATAGGGCTTAAAGGTAAAGGTAAAGGTTCCCTTGGCACATATGTGCTAGTCGTTCCTGACTCTAGGGGGCGGTGCTCATCTCCATTTCAAAGCCGAAGAGCCAGCACTGTCCGAAGACGTCTGCGTGGTCATGTGGCCGGCATGACTAAATGCCAAAGGCGCAAGGAGCGCTGTTACCTTCCCACTAAAGGTGGTCCCTGTTTTTGTACTTGCATTTTTACGTGCTTTCGAACTGCTAGGTTGGCAGAAGCTGGGACAAGTAACGGGAGCTCACTCCGTTACACGGCAATAGGGATTCGAATGGCCAAACTGCCGACCTTTCTGATTGACAAGCTCAGCGTCTTAGCCACTGAGCCACCACGTCCCATCAATAGGGCTTACCTCTAGGCAAATATCTCCATACGGGTAGTCCTCGACTTACGACCACAATTGAGCCTGAAATTTCTGTTGTTAAGTGAGACATTTGTTAAGTGAGTTTTGCCCCATTTTGTGACCTTTCTTGCCCCAGTCATTAAGGGAATCATTGCAGTTGTTAAGTTAAGATAACATGGTTAAGTGAATCCGGTTTCCCCTTTAACTTTGCTTGTCAGAAGTTCGTAAAAGGTGATCATACGATCCCGGGACATTGCAACCGTCATAAATATGAGTTAGTTGCCCAACATCTGAATTTTGATCACGTGCCCATGGGGATTCTGCAAGTGTGAACTTCTGTCCTGTCACTTTTTTTAGTGCTGCTGTAACTTCCAACAGTCACTTAACCAAACTGTTGTAAGTCAAGGACTACCTCTATTTACCTGAGAGTAAGCTTCAGTGATCGTGAACAGTGACACAATTTGTTCTTTCAGTTTCTGCAGAAATTTATTTATTTATTTATTTGGCAGTTTTTCTATGCCACCCTACTCCCTCAGGACTCAGGGCGGCGTACAACATTTTATAAAAAACTCCAAACAAATCATTAAAAGACAGCTTAAAAACAGTTAGAAATATATATATATATATACACCATACATACATGGGGGAGAAATCAGATATAGAATCGTCTCAAACTCACCCCGCCTGCAGGAAGAGCCATGTCTTAATGGCTTTTCGGAAGGCCAGCAAGGTGGGGATGATTCGGATCTCTGGGGGAAGTTGGTTCCAGAGAACAGGGGCCCCTACAGAGAAGGCCCTCCCCCTAGGCCCCGCCAGTCGGCATTGTTTGGCTGATGGGACCCGGAGGAGACCCACTCTGTGGGACCTGACCGGTCGGAGGGAGGAATGTGGCAGAATGCGGTCCCGGAGATAGCCTGGTCCTAAGCCATGTAGAGCTTTAAAGATGATGATCAGCACCTTGAATTGTACCCGGAGACCAATGGGCAGCCAATGCAGCTGGCGGAGTATAGGTGTTACGTGGGTGTACCTTGAAACACCCACCACAGCACGCGCAGCTGCATTTTCCACCAGTTGAAGTCTCCGAATACTCTTCAAGGGCAGCCCCATGTAGAGCGCATTCGAGTAATTATACAATAACTTAAAACCAGCCAGAAATAATCCAATAATCAGCCAAAAATAATCCAAACTACTCCACAAAAGGAGGCGGCCATGAAAAATAACACAAATATTTGTCATAATCTAGGATCTGATGATGCTGGGAGTATTACTATCATAGATTCAGCTGTGGTTAGCAATTGAAGTTAGAACGGCCAGGGTTCTATAACTGATAAGAGACATTTGAATATTTATTTTAGCAACAAAGGTACATTTGGCCCGAACCGCTTGAGACTAGAGAGGGACTGAGCATTCCTAGCCTCGAGCAAGAATAGTGCCTATGAATGTAACAGGGAGAAGAATTCTAGACTGCAGCTCTATGGGGAACTTCTTTCAAACAATATGAAATATCTAATCATCTGATTTCCTCAGCTCCATCCCTTTTTTGAATGTTAAATAGCCTAATTCACACCAAGATCCCTACCGCAGCCGTGGGAAAATAAGATTTTGAAAAAGATCCTTTTGGACTATACCTCTCGATCAAGCTCTGCAATCAAGGTGACATTTCCGTAGTTTTCATCCACAACAAAGTATTTTCTTGCTCCAGCCTCGAAGGTCATGCCATAGGTTACTGGATCTCCTTCTGGATCTGTTCCATTTAGCGTATAAACATGCGTACCTACAACAGTAAGAGTTTTTGATTATTACTTTTTTTTGTACAGCTTCTCAAAGGTTTTTCAAATCTTTTAGTTAAGAGTTGATGTTATTATTGTATTGTTAAGACAGCTATTATGGAAATTATGCTAATGACTAATTTGTACGTCCATCACTCTGGAAAGTCAGTTCTGAAGTTCTCCATCTATTTTGGATTACTTCTGTAGCACTTAATTGACCAGGTGCCATCGAGTCTGATTTGACTGAAAAAATCTCTGCAGTTTTTTGGGGCAAGATTTCAGAGGGGTTGGCCATTTCCTCCTTCCTAGGGCTGAGAGAGTGTGGCTAGTCCAAGGTCACCCATCTGGCCTTCTGTTTAGGATGGGACTAGAACTCCCGATCTCCCAGTTTCTAGCCTGACGCCTTAGTCACTACACCACACTGCCTTCACTGGTTCCAACTTGACTGACCACAGAAAAGCTAAGCAAGGCCAGGGCTGGTTAGTATTTGGATGGAACTCAAGGTGGAACTCATTCCTCAGAGTTTTACTTGCAACAATCATTATCTGAGATAGCTTGGACTGAGAGAGAGAGAGAGAGCTTCCATATCTCAGAGTAGATTTCAACTTGGATCTCTGGGGTGACAGTCCCAATCTTGATCACTACACCACACCGATTCTCCTGCTCTTGTCTTCTAATGACTCAGTCTGGAATTACCTATTATTATTTTTAAAAAAACAATGAGTAAAAATAAAGCTGGATCAGGACATTCAAAATGAGAGGAATGGGACGAGGTGTCTTCATAAGAAATTATCTCCCAGATAATTGAGGCCAGTTGAAATGGTTCATCAATCCTTTGATGAACTCCTTGTGGTCAGCTGATTCTTTGGAGAAAGACACTATCCAAGCATAATTTCCTTCCAGTTGACAAAGGAAGGCTTCAGAACCTCATTGTTATGGGGCAGAAAAATGCTGTAGGAGATAAATCGAGGTATGTACCAAAAAGTGTAGATCAAGCATGGTGAGAAGCTTTTTAGACTCACTCTCAGTTTGGCCCTCACAGAGATTAATTGAGCTGTTCAATCATGTAGAGATGAAGGAAAAAATATAGTGTGAAATGCAAGGTCTTATCTCCAAGACAAATGATGGGCATGGCTCTATAAAATCCTAATCCTAATGTGATGATCCTAATCCTAACCAACTCTGATGATGTTACCTAGTTGGGTAATGAAACGTCTGCAAGAAAACAACCAAGCTCAGAGAGCACCAAGGACCCCTCATGTCAACCCTCAGCTACAAATATTCTCTTTTATTGATACCCAATCCTAACCTTCAGCACGTTTCCTGACCCCAAGCAGGAAAGAACATTATGGGGTGAAAATGAAGCCAAAGTGAACTCCTCATTACCATGGATTGTCAGACAATCTTAATAAAAAAAACCAGTGTTATAAGTATGACTTATAGAAATAAGATTTTTTTAAAGAATTGAATTTGTCCATTTATTGGGAAATTCAAGGACCTTTCAATACTTACACCTGACCACACCACAAAAATGTCCTTCCAAAACATTTTTTTTCCTGCTACGTTCCCATGAAGTTGTTTTCAATCTGTCCCTAGTTAAAGAATCAGGCAGGGTTAAGTCATCCAGAGCTGGGCTGGTGTTAAATTTGTCCTTCCTTCCTGTATTCTGACACCATCCAAGAGTGCATGAATCATTGGGTAATGTTTATATTCCCAAAAAGAGAGGTGATAAAAAACAAAACAGAACTGGAAATGGCAACAGGGACAGCACATTTTGTGCTTGTCAGAGGTTTTTGAAAACTTGTGGGTGGCTAGAGAGGCCTTTAACACCACAGTGGGGAAAGACAGAAGTATAGAATCAAAATCATGTAAAGTATTAGTTCCTCTTTATAAAGCCTTAGTAAGATCACATCTGGCATGCGGCATACTGCATCTAGTTTTGGTCATTCCATTACAAAAAAGATGTTGGGACTTTGGAGAAAATGTAGAGAAGAGCAACTAGGATGATTAAAGGCCTGGAGGCTAGAACATAAGAAGAACGGCTGCAGGATTTGGGTTTGGCCAGTCTAGAGAAAAGAAAGACTAGGCTAGGGGGACATGATAGCAGTCTTCAAGTATTTGAGAGGCTGGCACAAAGAAGAGGGGGTCAATTTATTTTCCAAAGCACCAGAAAGCAGGACAAGAAGCAATGGATGGAAACTAACCAAGGAGAGAAGCAACCTGGAACTAAGGAGAAATTTCCTGACAGTGAGAACATTTAACCAGTGGAATGACTTGCCTTCAGAAGTTGTAGGGGCTTCATCACTGGAGGTTTTTAATAAGAAACTGGACAATCACTTGTCTGAAATGGTATAGGAAAAGCGGTTAAGACCTGGCTTTTCTGGCAGGCCTGGGGCCAATGACCCTAAGATGTGGTCTTGTTAGATCGGCCCATGTATGCATGTGTGAGTGAAAGTTCTTTTTTAAATATTGATAGTATTTTAACATGTTTTTAAATTGCTTTTATTGATTATATGTTTCTATACCTGCTGTTAGCTGCCCAGAGTGCCCCAGGAGTTGGGCGGCATAGAAATTTTAATAAATAAAAATAAAATAAAAAATAAATAAATAAATCTCCTGCTTGAGCAGGAGGTTGGACTAGAAGACCTCCAAGATCTCTTCCAGCTCTATTCTGATTGATTGATTGATTGATTGACCCTAAAACTCACAGGGAAGCAGAAATATTTTACCCTCACTGCATTGAAGGGGTTTGTTTAGCAATGTGATGAAAACTACTGGAGCATATGAAAGGTTAATCTGCATGACCTCTTTTTTTAAAAAAAGGAAATTGTTCTTCAATTACAGTCCAGTGGAATCCACTGGTTTTGCTGAAGTGCAGATTATTTGATGCTAGGTTGGCTGCATGCAATCAAAATGTTAATAAAACGGGAAAGGTTGATTTCTCTATTTCTATCCTAGATCAGACGGTGTCTGGCTGATAATTTTTACACCCTCTCAGCAACGACTCTCCATATCATTAACAGATTTTTCAGCATGGAATTAACACCAATTAAAATCTATCCTTGGCAGCTCTTGCTGAAAAGAAGAGAAAATTAAAATTAAGGCTTATCTTTATGAGTCCAAGTGAGACGCTTGGAGAAAAATGTTCACGAAAGAGTCTTCATCAATGGAGCAGAGAACTTTTCTCCCTTGTCCATCAATGAAAATTTAATGGTGTAAATGCACCCACATTCCCAATATAGCAAGCTATAAAGGAACCAATAAATGGTGGAAGAAATGCATAAAGTGTTTTTAGAAACCACAAGTCCTTCCATCTTGGAAAAAAATGTAGACTTCTACAGGCTCAGCAGTTGGTAGCTTTGCACCATCTACATCTTTTCCCAGAAGCTTCCTGCCTGGCTTCTACGGAAATTCCTAAACTCATTTTTTTTTCTCCTACTACATTAAAGAATATCAAAACTGGGTTGTCAAACCTCGTTCGGATGAGATTACTTCGGATGAGATGTATAACATGTGTATCTTCCTGCCTTTTTGTTTGGAAAAGACCATTCTATCTTATCTCAAAGGTGCTTTTTTGAAAGGCAACTGGACTTTGCTTTTTCCTTGAAGACACTTCACTTCTCATCCAAGAAGCTTCTTCAGTTTGGGCTGAATGGTGGAGGATGGAAGGATGTATGTCCCTTGCAGTCATCTGGTCATTAGCATTCTTTCTGAGAGTCGTTGAGGCCACCTGGAGGTTTATAGGTGCTCTGGGGGGGGGTATCTGAATAGTGCAAATGGGTGTGGAACCTTCTTGGGACTGCTGAAAGGACCACATTGTAAACAGGAGATAGGTGGAGTCCTATCCCTCCCACTCTATTGAGAGACCTGTTTAATCTTAATATAGATGGCCTCTTTGACCCCTCTTTCAAACCAGCGGTCCTCTCTGTCCAGAATGTGGACGTGGAACCGTTCTATCTTCTGGTACCAGATACTAGTAAATGGTAACAGAGATTGATAGCACCTAAGGGCAAGGCATGGCTTTGAAGCTCAGATGAAGGTAAAGGCTAGCAAAAGGAATGGAAGCCATTTGGTATAATAGATAAAGGTGTCAAGCTAGAAGCCAGGAGAGTAGAAATTCTAGTTCTACCTTAGGGACAAACCCAACTGGGTATCTTTGGGTCAATCGTTCTCTCTCAGCCTCAAAAAGAAGCCACTTCCAAAAAGGTTTATACCATGTGATCAGGAAAACCATTGGATTTGAGCTTGACTTGAAGAAGACTTACCGCTGCAAGAAAATCCTTTGCTCTTTGTTCAGAGTCAACTGCATCTATGACAGAAATCACTGCATTCTCTGTGAATTTACACCTGTATGAAATTACACTTTAATAAAGCAATTTGGACTCTGGACTGAAGAAACCTTTTGGATGAGAAGCAAAACGTTTTCAAAGAAAAAAACACACACAAGAAAGTCCAGTTGCCTTTTGGAAAAGCGCCTTTGGGACAACCATGATGTGGGTGATTGAAAATCTCTATAGACGTTTGGACCCTGATTTACTTTGTCAACATGAAGAAGCGCATCGAATTCACTGTGACAAAGCCATGTGGATTCCTCCAATTCCTACAGACCAATGTTGGGAGACATCAGGAGAGCAAACTGACTCCACTGAAGGCATCCACTTGAATGTCCTTCATGCTAAAGGACTCCAGGCTGAGGGATCTCCAGGCTGGGAAATCTTTACGATCTCTCAGCCTGGAGCACTTTTGCTAACCCTGTTGGAAAATGATATTTCCCACTTTTTTCCTTGCAGCATTCCCTAAAAAAGGTCTCTTATTCCTTTCCCACACTTGACCTCCTGATAATAGGTGGTCACTGAGAGAGAGAACAAAATGTCCTCCTTCATCTGCGTCCTCTAAATGAGGACAGTGGAGAATAGTTAGAAGAACTTAGGGGCATGGAAGAAGCTTTTCCATAAAATTGGCCAGCCTCAGCTGAGTGAGCTGTCCAGAAGTGTCTACACTTCATAGCTGGACCCTCCAAGCCCAGGATATGCCTTCTGGATGGGAAGAAAAATGATTGCTTTGCTCTAAAAAACCAAGAAACAGCCGGTGCTTCATGGAGTACATTTGAAAAAAATGCTTTGCTTGAAGCTTGAAGCCCTCCTCTGAAACTTCACACAGCCCTAATATTTAGCAAAAAACCTTAAATTTTCCTCTAATATATCGATCCAGAAGAAATACAGAAAGGCTGGGTTCATGTATGACAGGGGTCGGGAACCTATGGCTCGCGAGCCAGATGTGGCTCTTTTGATGATTGCATATGGCTCGCAGCAGGGGTGAAATCCTCCCGGTTCGCCCGGGCCAGTCCTTCGGCATATAGCCGATGGAACTGGCAGCGGTTGCGGCGCGGAGCTTCTCCTGCCCGCTTTCCCGTCCCGGCTGAACACAATCACCGCTTTCCCGTCCCGGCTGACCACAATCATTTGGGTTATTTTTCCCTCTGTGCATGCGCGCGCATGCACAGAGGGAAAAATAACCCAAATGGCGGCGTTCAGCCGGGACGGGAAAGCGGGCGGGAGAAGCTCCGCGCCGCAACCGCCGCCAGTTCCATCGTCTATACGCCGAAGGACGGGCCAGGGCGAACCGGGAGGATTTCACCACTGGATTAATGTTATACCGTATGTGCCGGCGTATAAGACGACTTTTTACCCCTTGAAAATCTTCTCAAAAGTCGGGGGTCATCTTATATGCCGGGTACTGAAAATTCCGAGCCGGGGGGAGCTAAAAAACGGCCATGGCCACATCCCCGCCGTTCTCCAGCCAAGCGGCTGAAGAAGCCCCGGAGCCCTGCCGCCAACCTGCATCTCCTGCTGGGAAGGAGCCTCTGTCGCTGTCTCTCGCGGGGCTCCAGCCACCCTACTGAGTCCCTGACCGCGGCACCGGCAGGGTTAATGCGTATGGGAGAGGAGAGAGAGTGCTACCGCCGCCACTGCTGCTTTCACCGCTCCGATATTTCTTTGGTGGGCGCGCGCAGGAGGAACCATGGAGCAGAGGCGCCCGGCAGCTTAAGGCAAGAGGCGGGTGGGAGACGCGGGCAGGAGCCTGTCGCCGCCGCCGCCACTTCTGGCATCCCCACGCCTCTCACCCCGCTCGCCGGGTGCCTCTGCTCAGCGGTCCCTCCTGCGCAGGCCCACCAAAGAAATATTGGAGCAGCGAAAGTAGCAGCGGCGGCGGTAGCGCGCTCTCTCCTTCCCTCCCATGCGCGTTAACCCTGCCGGTGCCGCGGTCGGGGACTCAGTCGGGTGGCTGGAACCCCGCGAGAGACAGCGACAGAGGCTCCTTCTTCCTCCAAGGGGAGGGGAGCAACCCACCCACCTACCTCGCTTGGTGCGGTTCCCCGCACTTGGCGTCTTGGAAGAGGGCTGGGCGAGGGAGAAAGGAGCCACGGTGGGGATTGGTTTGCAGAGAGAAAGAAAGAAAGAAAGAAAGAAAGAAAGAAAGAAAGAAAGAAAGAAAGAAAGAAAGAAAGAAAGAAAGAAAGAAAGAAAGAAAGAAAGAAAGAAAGAAAGAAAGAAAGAAAGAAAGAATCATTACCAATGCTATGATGGAAATCACCAACTCAAAGACAAATATCACTTTGGAGCAAGGAAGCTGCTACAGCAGCAACAAATTAAACAGCACAAAGACAGGGATTCTCTCAATATCCCATTGTCCCTATTGGACAATATTGGAGGGTTGCCAGAAACTTTCTTCATTTGTTCTACAGAGAGCAAAGTAGTTTTCACAGTAAAGACATATGTTGCCTAATTGTCTATCACAAAGCTTGCAATTGTGAAGAAATAAAAAAATCCAAGGCAGAAGAAAAGGGTTCCTGTTATTGGTTCTTTGTCATAAAATGCATAGCAAAGGCATCAGATGGATTCTTACTTGTAGGAAAGTATGCAATAAAGTGTGAAAAGGAAGGAAGGAAGGAAGGAAGGAAGGAAGAAGAAGGAAAGAAAGAAAGATGGAAGGAAGGAAGGAAGGAAGACAGACAGACAGAAAGAGAGAAAGAAAGAAAGAAAGAAAGAAAGAAAGAAAGAAAGAAAGAAAGAAAGAAAGAAAGAAAGAAAGAAAGAAAGAAAGAAATATGTTAGGAAGGAAGGAAGACAGAAAGACAGAAAGAAAGGTGTTAGGAAGGAAGACAGAAAGAAAAAGAAAGATAGTAGGAGGGGTAGTCTTATACGGCGAGTATATCCCAAACTCTATATTTGAACTGGAAAAGTTGGGGGTCGTCTTATACGCCCAGTCGTCTTATACGCCGGAATATACGGTAGTTGTGAACCAGTTTGCCTGAAAAGGATGCATCTCTGAAGCACCATAACTTCATAAAAGGTAAAGATTTTTTTTATTTTAGATTGCAGTTATATTTTTTGACGCTAGGATAGTGAATTCCATGCCTATAAGCTGCACCCAACCCACAAATCCTCCCCATCTACATATGAAGACCTCAACTGGGATCACTCACCTTCATTATCCATTATCCCTTCTACTCAACCTTGAAAAGCTGTTGTTTCAGGGTAAAAGGTTGATCTATGCAACTTTCTGTCCCCTCCAAGATTGTTGAAATGTCCGCAGCAAGTTCCAGAAATAGAACAGGATAGCATAATGGACAGTTTTATTTTTTTAATCTTCCTTTTATGATTCTCTACAACACTATCCTTAGGGGAAATCATAATTTGCAAAATGCTGGCTACTGTATTTAATTAGCATCACATACATACACAAAAGGGCAGAGCTGAGGCTGTGACCACACCTCTCATCATTTAAAAGAATAAATTCAGAGGCTTATTATACTGACATTTAGTTGAATTCACTTTTAAAATATATTATATGGCTCTCACTGAAATAAATTTCCAAATTTTTTGCTTTCATGGCTCTCTTAGTCAAAAAGGTTCCCGACCCCTGATGTATGAGGTTCAGATGATTAGTCTGGTTGGGTTTTTTGCACTGTATCTGAAGTCAGCTGTTCTGATATGAAAAAGAGTTCTAAAATAATTTATCCAGATCAGGATGGGTTGTTCCACAAAACAGTGTGCAAATCCCAGCAATAACTTTACCCAGAAACCCATCAATGACTTCATTGAAAGATAATGTAAACTGGTAGTATTGGGTAAAGACTAAACAATAGGCTACCTAAATTGGCCACCATCAAGGGATCTTCAGTATAGAAGGCAAGATGATCAATAACTCTATGGATCTTCTCTAGATTGGCATCAAATCTCTTGGGAGATATAGTCTATGAATTTTGGAAACTGTTAGCAACCCAGTATGGGGTAGATGTTAAAGTATTGGAGTAGGACCAGGAAGGTATGTCTTCAGTCCACCCTGGAAATTTCTGGTGTGAATTTCAGTCCAATCTAACTCAGAAACGTTGTGGGGATAAAATGAAGGAAAATCTTTATATGAAGGAGAGTCAGGATGAATCAATAAAATACCCAGAGGATCCCAACTTGGAGAGGATGCCATTACAGTCCCAACAAATACGGTGCAGAAACAAAACTTCAATATTTCTGTTTTAAAACACACAGAGAGGCACAAGATCACAACACTGACCCACAGCTGTATCTTCCGAGAGGCTGAAGAGGGCCATGTTCCCATTATTGCTGCTGGCTCCATTGTCAAAGAAATAGGGTGCATAATTTGCCTGAGCTGTCAGTTAAGAGAAAACAGAATTCAAGGGAGAAACATTCAATAAGTGGAAAGTTAGTGAATGGACTTCTTTTCATCTGTGCACAAAGCCCAATTCAACTCCTCAGGTCTGTAGCTCTAATTCACCCATTCATATCTGAGAAAACCCTGAACATCTCAAAAAACCACTTGCACTATGCCGTTAACAATACAAATTGATACGAATCTGGCAATGGTTTAAATTCAAACAGAATTTAATTTAGGCACAGGAAAGGAAATAAGGGAGACCTAATCTATCCCCCCAAAATGTTTGCTAATCAAAATTCATCAAATCCCCCGGAATTGCCCAAGGGTCCCTTATTCCATTCAACCTCCAAGCAATTCCTAAGCGATTTAAACAATCCATCCTGAATTTTTAAAGGGAGGCTTACCCTCAAATCTTTAAGAAAACAATTACTTACTTGCTACAAGAGAAGAGCAGAACCCAAGGAGGGGGGGGGGGAGAAAAAAGAGGAAAGACCCATTAGATATAATTCCATCCTTAGTTTATTATTTAAAAAAAAACAAATAGCCCATTTGAGGTTGCAAATACATCAACAGCCAAAAGGTAGAAAAGAGAAGATGGGAATGAGCAAATCAACTTGCTATTTATGCCATTCTTGAGTTGAAAGTCGCAATTAGCAGGAAGACCCCCGAATCTTAAACATTTGCCCCGGTTCCAACCTGCGTAGTTTTGAGAGACTTGGCTCTACTTACCCAGGCAAACGTGCACCAGATTGAGAAATAACGAGATTGGCAAATGTCGTTCTCGCTTCATCCCCCCCAAAGAGAGGATCCGTTTCTTCTTAATTTTGGGGAGGGGGGGTAGGAGAAATACCCTTTCAAGTCCCTGCTCAAAACCTTCTTCAGAAGTTGGGGGGATGAGGAATCTGGCAGAGTGGCAGGAATAGTTGCTAAGATGTTAAGCGGATGACCCGACTTAATTTTGGAGGCATTGAAAGGCGTTCCTGCCTTCCACTTAATTAGTCCAATTATTCTGCCAGCAATGGGAGATTTATTTTCAAGCATTCAGCATCTCTCTACCTTGGAACAAAGGTCTGCTTAGCAACCTGCTTGCAATTGTCCAAAGAAACCCCTCCAGATCCCAAAGGCAAGTTGGTTTATCTTTCACTTATCTTTTTTTTCCTGGTGCTTTCGTTTTTCTTATTCCCAACGCCACCCACACGCCTTCTAAATAAATAAATAAAATGTTAACAACTCCCAGAGTGTTCTGCATTTCCCCCCCCCTCACCAAAACACCTAAGGAGTCATTTCTCAGGACTAAATGAATTTCATCTTGATATTCTTGAATTAGCAGCCGCACATATTATTTTGTTTTCCAGGATCAGGAAATTAATACATCGAACGTGGAATAAAGGCAGCCAATTCAGGATTGATCAAGAGGCTCAATATTTAGAATGATTTTGTTAAAAAGATCCTTTTTTTAACTTTAATCCTTCTTTGAAAAGACAACAAAGAATTCTATTAACACAGAGAACTGTAAGAACAAAAATCAAAATTTATCTCTTCAATGATGATTTAAGCAAGGCTTTTATTCCTAAATTCATTTTTGGCTTTCTATTTTTTTTAAACAAAAACATGGATATTTTGGAATCAGTCATGATTGAGATAAACCCATTTTTTAAAATGGGGAATTCATGAAGTCATGAAGTCAACTGATTCTGGAATTTATAGTTTGGAGAGAAAACATCTTATTTTTATTTATTTATTTATTTGTTTGTCAAACATGTACAAGATAGCAGATATGGGTATAAACATAAACATAAACAAAGTAAATACAGATAAATGAGGACAATAGGACAGTAGGACAGGGATGGTAGGCACAATGGTGCGTTTATGGACTCCCCTTACAGACCTCTTAAGAATGGGGTGAGGTCGACAGTAGACAGTCTAAGGTTAAAGTTTTGGGGGTTTGGGGAAGAAACCACAGAGTCACGTAGTGAATTCCAGGCACTGATCACTCTGTTGCTGAAGTCGTATTTTCTGCAGTCGAGTTTGGAGCAGTTTATATTAAATTTGTATCTATTATGTGCTCGTGTATTGTTGTGGTTGAAGCTGAAGTAGTCATTGACAGGTAGGATCTTGTGGCAGATAATTTTATGAACTACATTTAGATCGGTTCGAAGGTGATGTAGTTCTAAGTTGTCTAAGCCCAAGATTTCAAGTCTGGTGGTATTCTGTTCCGAGCGGAGGAGTGGAGGACTCTTTTCGTGAAATATTTTTGGACTCTCGATTGTAATAATGTCTGATATGCAGTGCGGGTTCCAGACAGGTGAGCTGTATTCGAGAATTGGTCTAGCGAATGTTTTGTATGCTCTAGTTAGCAGTGTAATATTGCCAGAGAAGAAGCTACGCAAGATTAGATTGACTACTCTTAGTGCCTTTTTGGCAATGTTGTTACAGTGGGCTTTGGCACTTAGATCATTAGATATGAGTACTCCAAGATCTTTGACAGAATGAGGGCTGTCTACAAGGTCGTGTCCTCCAAGCTTGTATTTTGTGTTCTGATTCTTTTTGCCAATGTGTAAGACAGAGCATTTGTTGGTTGAGATTTGAAGTTGCCACGTTTGACCATTCTGATACATAGTCAAGATCTTTTTGAAGGGTAGTAGCATTGTCTGTGGTGTTAAATAGTTTGACATCGTCAGCAGAGAACGCAGTTGCTTATAATGTGATCACAAAGGTCATTTATGTAAAGTATGAAGACTATAAGTCCCAGAACGCTGCCTTGAGGGACACCACTATTGACAGGTGCAGGATTTGATAGAGAACTCTCTATTTTAACCACTTGTTGTATGTTTGACAGGAATGCAGTTATCCAATCATGAGGGGTCCAGAGATGCCATAAGATTTTAGTTTCAGAAGTAGTTTGTCGTGTATCACTGAATCAAAGGCTTTACAAAAGTCTATGTAAATTGCGTCTATTGCTTTACCCTGATCGAGTTGTGTAGTCCATATGTTTTTGCAGTGTAGGAATTGCAGATTACAGGATAATTTTTTCCTGAAACCAAATTGTTTGTCAGTTTGTTAGTTTCTAGGTGGAGGGTAATGGATTGGTTTATGGTTGATTCCATGACTTTGCAGGTGACACAACATAATGAGATTGGTCTGTAATTTTCGACGTTGCTGGGATCTCCTTTTTTGAAGATAGGGATGACTGTGGCTAGTGACCATAAGTTGGGAAAGGAGCTAGTATTGAAAGATTTATCAAAGATTATGCTTAGAGGTTCAGCTAAGGCTATGGAGAGGTTTTTTAAGAAGTATGCACATAGTCCATCAGGTCCAATAGATAGAGATGGTTTTAGGTTGCATAATGCCTTTTCAACAATATCTTCTGTAAAATCAATTTGTGTTATATCGTTGAAGTTAATTGTGGTACGACTAGGAAATACTGGGCATGAGCCATTGCTGTTTACAAAGACTGAATGTGTTAAAGAGGTTTGGCTTTAATGGTTTCATCGTTATAGTCTTTACCATTAGGTCCTTTAAGGGGAAGGATGGATCTCGAGTCCTTGAGTTGGTTGTTTACAAAGTTATAGGAAGTCGCGGGTGGATTTCGTGCGTAGAAGGTTTTCTTCTTGATTAATGTGATAATTGGTGCATTCAGTCTTTATTTGGTGGCATAGATTTTTGTAGCAGCTTTTAAAGTTAGCAACGTAGCCAGTTTTGTTTTTTCGCCAAAGAGATCTTTTTTTGGATTGGATCTTCACAGATGACTAAATAGATTTTATTTTTCCTATTTAACCACAAAATCTTACTGAATCAGGGGAATCACAGGTAAACAGAACAGTCTAAATTGACTTTTTATTTTGAAAATATAACCGACAAACTGTTAATCTATATGCATTTAATGGAAATCATCGGAAATATTCTTACATAAATCAACTTTTTTATCAAAGATTTTCTGGAATGTGCATTGCCCTAAGATAAATACTTTTTAGTGGATGGGAGTAAAACATGAGACACTCAGCAATCTCAGCACCAATCTCAAATTAGAAATCATATTAGTAGAATAATTCTAATGGTCTGTGGTCCTATCACCAGAAAGTGTGTGTCAGGTGTGCTTCCATTCAAAATCCAGGAAAGAAAAACCCCAACTCCATAAGGATAGAGATGAGTACCTTTACTAGATAAGAACTGATAGCGACAAAATGAAAGCACTATCTGAGGCAAAAGGCATGTAAATGGCATACAGAAATAATCCCAAACACCTCCCCACATAACCCCCCAGGAAAATCAACCAATCCCGGCGCCCAAAGATATTATGTGGGCACACGTCCAGGTGGAGCTTCCACATCTGGTCTGCCGAAGCTGTTGACATTGAGCAGGCTGTAAACATGTCCATGCAGCCTGGCCGTACATGATGAGAACTTTCCTCCCTAAACTCCTAATCAGACACATGAAGAGACATCTCCAGCACAGCTTCCACCTCCCAAATACCTTACCTTCCCTCCTCCCCCCATTTCTATGGCAGCTGAAGCAAGCAGGCAGTGTGGAGGCTGACATTCGGCCCTCCTGCAATAGGGACGTTAGTCCTAGGGAAACACAGAACATAACAAAAGAAAACCAAAAATATGTAAATACAACAAGGAAAGCACATTCAAGGTTTATCAGGGTATTTGGAATGGAACAATGAATTAATCTATAGGCTCTGATATCCTGCTCATTCACCCATTCAGAATGTGAGGAAGGGAAGTGCTTCCAGGCTACCAAATATTGTACTTTGCCCCTATGTCTTGAGGCATAGGGGCAAAGTACAATGTCCTCTAGGTCAAGGATTTCCTTAATTTCTAAATGCTGTTCATCCTCGATAAGTAAAGGCACAGAGGGAGCGATCTGGGTTGGCCGAAGAGAAGATGTCTGTTCGGGCTTCAACAGGCTGACATGGAAAACAGGGTTAATTCTTCTAAGGGATTTTGGAAGTTCTAATTGTACTGCCACTGGGTTTATAATTTTCACAATGGGAAAAGGGCCCACATAGTTAGGCCCAAGTTTCGTCGACTTCTGTATAGTCTGTAGGTACTTAGTTGACAAGAAAACTCTATCACCGACTTGGTATTCCTTTGTCTAACCCTTTTCTTGTCAGCCTGTTTTTTATGGGCTTGGTGAGCTTCGTCTAATGCTTTGCGAGTCATGGGCCAAATCATTTGAACCTATTCGATCCACTCCCTTAAAGAGAGAATTTGAGGTTTCTCCTGTAGTAGTTCAGGGATGGGTACAAAGTCTTGGCCATAGACCACCCTGAATGGGGTAAATCCCGTGCTACTATGAACAGAGTTATTGTAAGCTACCTCAGCAAAAGGTAGCAGGTCAGCCCAATTATCTTGTTGGTAGTTGACATAACACCTGAGGTATTGCTCCAGGACTAAGTTAGTTCGTTCACACACCCCATTTGTTTGGGGGTGATGGGTGGAGCCTAACAGAGCCAGGAACTCCTTCCAAAACTGGGAGGTGAATAGGACTCCCCTATCCAAGATTATTCATTCAGGGACCCCGTGTAACCTGTACACATGCTGAATAAATAGTTTAGCCAACATCTTTGCTGACAGAATCTTGGAGCAAGGCACAAAATGGACCTGTTTAGAAAACAGGTCTGTGATTACCCAAATGACTGTATTACCACCACTCTCAGGTAACTCGACAATGAAATCCATGGATATTTGTTTCCATGGGGCCCCTGCAGTTTCCCAGGTGGCCTCTTCGTGGCAGCACATACGTGGCAGCTAGCCACATAAGCCTCAATGTCCTTTTTCAATGATGGCCACCAAAATTGCCTTTTAACTAAGTGCAATGTTTTCACAAACCCAAAATGACCTGCTGCCTTTGAATCATGGGCCTTTTGCAGCACCAGCTTCCTAATAAGAGCCGGCACATAGAGCTTGGCTCCCACCCAGGCAAGGCCGTCATGAGTGGTACACTCATTCGAGTGAGACAAAAACCATTCGTCCGTTTTCAACGCCTCTGTGAGTTGAGAGTTTAGGTTGGCTGAAAAATCTGAGTCCATCTTCTTTTGGGACCTGGTGACCACTGGAACCGTCAGTTGTTTAGAAGGGATCAAGGGTCAGATTATTTCCTGCCGTGTGCTGTTATACTGGGGCAACCTAGACAAGGCATCAGCCATAAAGTCCCCCCCCTCCAGGTAGGTAACGCAGGGAGAAATTAAATTGATTAAAATGCTGTGCCCAGCGGGCTTGCTTAGGTGACAACTTCCTAGGGGTCTTCAATGCCTCAAGGTTTTTATGATCCATCCACACTTCGAAAGGATGTTTGGCTCCTTTGAGGCAATGCCTCCAGGTCAGTAGGGCCCAACAGACAGCAAAAGCTTCTTTCTCCCAAATTGCCCACCTTCTTTCGGTTTCAGTTAATTTACTTGGCTTGGCTGCAAATAGTCGCTTGAGCTTCTCGAAAGCTGCCTGGCACTCCATGGTCCACTCCAGAGGTCAAGTAGGCTTAGGCTTGGCCTCCCCTATTGTTTTAAGGAGGTTTGTAATTGGCAGTGCAATCTGGACAAAAGAGGGGATGAACTGTCGGTAAAAGTTGGCAAAGCCTAGTAAACTGTATAGTTGTTTACGGTTGCTTGGGGCTGCCCACTCCACAACTGCCTGCACCTTCTCAGGATTCATTTCAATGCCCTCATGTGATATGCGGTAACCCAAGTAGTCAATTTTACTCTGGTGAAACCCACATTTTGAAAATTTAGCATACAGCTCAGCTGCCATGAGCTTTTTCAAGACTGATTGCACCAGTCTCACGTGTTCGTCCATGGTCTCTGAGTAAATGAGAATGTCATCAAGATAAACCAAGATCCCCTTGTAAAGGTGCTCATGGAGCACTTCATTAATCAGTTGCATGAACACCACTGGCGCCCCCTGTAGACCAAATGGGAGCACCCGAAACTGGAAACAACCTAGAGGGCAGTTGAAAGCAGTTTTCCACTCGTCTCCTTCTTTAATTCGGACTCCGTAGTAGGCCTCTCTTAAGTCCAGTTTAGTGAAAACCTTCTCCTTGGCTAGATGGGCTAGCATGTCCTTCATAAGGGGCAAGGGGCAGACATTTTTAATGCAAATGGCATTTAAGTTCTTACAGTCAACACATAAGCGAAGAGAGCCATCTTTCTTCTCTCGGAAGAGCACTGTGGCAGCCAGGTTGGATGAAACCTCGTTTCAGATTTTTGTCAATGAAATTCCTCAGCTCCTTCAGCTCGCGAGGGGTCATGGAGTAAATTTTAGGTTTAGGGAGTTTCACCCCTGGCAGGATCTCTATGCTGCAGTCCGTGGGCCAATGGGGTGGGAGCACATCTGACGCCCTCTCGCTGAAGGCCCCCTTAAGGTCCCAAAATTCCTTAGGTATTTTCTCATCTCCTGCTATGCATTCAGCCCCTATTGCCGCCTGCTCTTCGGTGGTCTCATGCTCATGGAAGGGCTCTCCCTGCTGGTTATAGCGGATGCGCAATAGCCCCATTCTCCAATTCATATTAGGGTTCCATTTTCGGAGCCAGGGTAACCCAGGTATGAGGGGTCATTCCATCCCCAGGGCCACAATAAAACTCAAAGTCTCTTGAGTCCCCCATCCTAATTTCAACAGGTTCAGTCTCAAAATGGGTGCCCCCGCAGCTACTGACCCATCCAACTGGCAGAAGGCAATGGGCACTTTCATCGATATCAGTTTTGATCCCATTTTTTCTACCATCTCTGGGCTGATTACACATCCAGTACACCCACAGTCCAAAAGGGCCAGCATCCTCCCCTGGGCACTGGAGGATGGCACCCGTAGTTCTACTGGGATGGTCAGGGGCCCCGCGGGTCGACTTATCAGGGGGTCATCATTGGATTCGCTGTTGCTGTCCCCCGTGGTGGTAGGAGCTCCCAGCTCTTCCAGGCCTGGGGTGTGTGTGACCTCAACGACTTCCATGCCTTTCAGCGCTGTTTCACATTTTTTTTGCTGCTGGCTTGTCAACCTTTTTTTCTCCAGCAGGGGTCATCCTAGGGACGGGCTTGGCTAAACACTCAGCTTCTCGGTGTCTCTCTTTTCCACATCTGAAGCAGGCTGATGATCTGGGCTTCGATCCTGACACCCCCTACCATCTTAGGGGGCTCTTTCCATGCGAAGGGGGAAGGCTTGCTCCAGCAACGACCTCCTCTGTACCAATCTCTGACCTCCACCTCAGCCGCCATCACATGCCAATGTTGCAGGTCTTTGGGGGCCTCTCGAGAGCAACAGCCTTGGTAGACGTCCTCATTGAGGCTGTCCTTGTAGCATTCCACCAGGGCCTCGGCTGACCACCCACGCATATGGACCACCAGCTGGCAAAATTCCTGGGTGTATTCAGCCACCGATCTCCTCCCTTGGGTCAGGGTTTTCATCCTGGTTCTAGCTTTATGTTCAGCCAGGGGGTCATCAAAGTGCACTCAGAGGGCAGCCATAAACACATCATAATTCCTCATCACTGGGGAATCCTCAATTGCTGAGCCGAGGTGGCGCAGCGGTTAGAGGCAGTACTGCAGGCCACTTTAGCTGATTGTGATCCGCAGGTCAGTGGTTCAAATCTCACCGGTTCAAGGTTGACTCAGCCTTCCATCCTTCCGAGGTAGGTAAAATGAGGACCCAGATTGTTGAGGGCAATATAAATATACATTGCCTACTGATGTAAACCGCTTAGAGAGTGCTTGCACTGTGAGCCGGTATATAAATCTCACAAATAAAAATAAAAACAAACAAAAAAACAAACAATAAATAAATAAGGCCCGCCATCCACTCAGCCACGGTCCCTTCCAGGGCCATGGTGACGCACTTTAGCTGTTTCTGTGGGGAAATCCTCCCCATATTCTTGCATATGATTCCAAACTTAGGTCAGGAAAAACCCCAAAGCCTTGGGATCCCCAGCATATTTTATTCTCAGCGGAGGAATCTTTGGAATCCGATACTTCCGGGAGACTACCCTCCTTGCTGGGGGGCGTTTGGGCTGCTGCCGCTGTTGGGGTCCCCACTGCCCCTGCTGGGTCTGCCTGGGCTCCCGGGGGCACTTCAGGGGTGGCTGAGGTCCCTTCCACTTCCCCAAAATCTTCGGCTTCCCTCCCTGCAGGCAAAGCATAACTTTCATGGCCTCTCCAACTCTCCAGTGCTTCTTTCAGCAGATGCAAAGCTTGGATCAGCAGGAGGTCTTCTTTGTTCGCCTCCTGCCAGGCTGCCTCACCTCTTTGGCGCCTGGCTGCAGTTACTCCAGAGGGAATTTCCTCCAGGGCATCCAGGCGCCCCACGCCCAACGACCATTTGGCTCTCACCGGCTTCACTTCAACTTGTGGCTCACACATCCACTCTGATTTCTCCCAGCCCCGACGAGTCTGAGGAGGGGTGGATCCAGTCGCTCCCTGGTCCTCCTGGTCGCTGCCTTGGCTAGACATATTTTGCTTAGTCCTCTCGGTAGAAGGTTTTCTCCGGGTTGACTAATAAAGCAGATCTTGCTTAATGTCAGGTGTGCTTCCGTTCAAAATCCAGGAAAGAAAGACCCCGACTCCATGATGATAGAGAAGAGTACTTTTACTAGACAAGAACTGATAGCGACAAAATGAAAGCAAGATCTGAGGCAAAAGGCGCGTAAATTGCATATAGAAATGATCCCAAACCCCTCCCCACATAACCCCCCCTGGGAAAATCATCCAATCCCAGCGCCCCAAGATGTCATGTGGGCACACATCCAGGTCGAGCCTCCACATCTGGTCAGTTGAAGCTGTTGACCTTGAGCAGACTGTAAACATGTCCATGCAGCCTGGCCACCCTAAACCCCTAATCAGACACATGAAGAGACATCTCCAGCACAGCTTCCCCCCTCCCAAATACCTAACCTTCCCTCCTCCCCCCATTTCTATGGCAGCCGAAGCAAGCAGGCAGCGTGGAGGCTGACATTGTGGTTTGTATCAAGAAAACATTGTGCTGTCATGAAGAGTAAATCCATCAGCTCCAGTCACTTCAGGAGAAATGTTCTGGGCCATACATTTCTCTAAATTCTCTACAGTTCAATAACAAATTAGGACAAAAAGTGATATTTCAGGGAAATTGAGATAGAAAAATGCACATTTGAGGAGGAAACTTGTTATGTAAATAAATGTGAATGTAGATGCTGTTTTTACAATAATAATAACCAGACTGATACAGAAATGAATTAGAAAGGATGTCAATTCTGGGAGTTGAAGTCCACACCTCTTAAAGTTGTCACAATTGAAAAATATTGATCTAGAGGCAAGCTATGAAGAAGAGGAGAAGAACACAGTCCTCCATCAGCAATTGTTGAAAAGACAGGTCTAAAATCACGATATAAAATACGAAATTCAAAGCAGACGTTGTCCCTTACCCCACTGTCCAACTTCTATTTCCTTATGAATTTATGACAATATTGTCAGGTGCGAAAGATTAGTGTTCCTATTTTTTTAAAATTTAAATACCCCTTCTGGCTCGGACTGGATAAGAACCTTCCGTGATGCCTGCTAATCCTTCTCAGGAGCCCAGAGCCATCTGTCCACCTCGCCAAAGTGTAAATAGAGAAATTAGGTCATTCTGTGCCAATAGGAACCACTGAGTGACAATAGACAGACCTCTTGACTTTGGGGTTGCAAGAGATTGATGCAGAATTGAGTGGGGCTGGGGTGGGCCCAGGGCAGGGGAAGGGAGGGTTTCTTAGAAAGCTTTGACAATTGAATTTAATAGCGGAAACAGATGCTGAGCTATTAAAGCCCCTCAGATTGGTTCTTCAGATTGACTTGGATGTACACATATACCTTGTTCTTGATAGAGGGTTCACTCTGAACCACCTCAATTTATTATGTTGAATCAGAGATGCAAATTGGATCAGACCTTAACAGAATAACAAAGTTGGAAGGGACCTTGGAAGCCTTCTAGTCCAACCCCCTGCTCAGGCCAGAGACCCCATGACATTTCAGACAGATGGTTACCCAATCTTTTCTAAAAAAATCTCCAATGTTGGAGCACCTACAACTTCTAGAGGCAAGTCGTTCCATTGATTAATTGTTCTCAGTGTCAGGAAATTTCTCTTAATTTTTTTTTATTTTTTATTTTTCTTCATTAAACATCTGAATATTTTGATACAGATCTACACCCGTTTTTACAACATTGTTATATCTCAATTATGCACATTAAATCACAAATTTACAGTCTCTTCTGTCTTTGTTTTCTTCTCACGTTGTCACACAGTCTTTCCTCTTTTTTTTAGTCCAGTTGTACCATCTAGTCCATGTTTTGTAGTATTCTGAGTTGCATTGTCCTTTGAGTTGAATAGTCAGCATGTCCATTTCAGCACATCTATATATTTTGTCCATTAGTATATTTTCTAGTGGGATTTGATTGTCTTTCCAATATTGTGCATATGTTATTCTTGCCGCAGTTGTAATATGTAGTATTAAATATTGTATATTTTTTGGATGTTGTTTTTCCATTATCCCCAGAAGGAAAAATTCTGGGGTGAATTCCATTGTTCTCTCTGTAATTTCTTGTAACCAGGCATGCACCTTTTTCCAGTAGCCCTTTGCTTCGGGACACAACCACCACGCATGAAAGAAGGTACCTACGTCTTTTTTACATTTCCAGCAAGCCGAATTCATTTTTGGGTATATTTTGGCCAATCTTGATGGAGCTAAATGCCATCTATAAAACATTTTATAATAATTCTCTTTGTATGCTTAGTTATTTTGCAGTTTATATTCCATGTTTTCTCCCAGTCAGCTAAGTGTATGTTGTGACCTACGTTTTTTGCCCATGCTATCATGGGTTCCTTGACAATTTCCTCCATTTTATCAAATTCCAGCAGATATTTATATAGTTTTGATATTATTTTTTCGTCCAGGCCTATCAAAATTTTATCCAGTTTTTGCATTTCCATGTCTATACCCATACCCTCAGTATTTTTTTTGTGTCGAGTTTTTAATTGTAAGTAAGTCAACCAATCAATATTTATATTTTGTTCCGCCAATTGTTCTCTACTTTTTAATTTCCCTGTCGGACCTAATATGTCGCTATATTTTGCTGCTTTGGTTATATCAATTAGGTTCGGGTAGGTCATGGCTTCTATAATTGAAAGCCATTTGGGGATTTTCATGTAGTTCTTCTTTTTGATTTCGTACCATGTTTTTAACAAAGATTTTCTAATTAGGTGTTGGTTGAAGTTAAGTTGTGGCTTAGTTCCATCTCTCCATATGTAAGCATGCCATCCCATGCTTACATATGGGAAATTTCTCTTATAGTTC